>JAIPRL010009405.1:0-17701 GCA_025469235.1 Pemphigus obesinymphae
ATTTTCCAGGCACTATTATCATCAGTTTATCCACATCACGGTTTCGTGAGTCAATTAAATTTGTATATATAATATAATGTTTTATGATCCTATTTACTTATTTAGTGTTTAAGATATTTAGTTTTACTAACATTAGTTTTAGAAATTTTTAATTGTACAATCGGTGGAAATATTACGATAATTAATTTACCATACGTCTACCGTTACCTTTATTTTCCCTAATTCCCAGGCCGGCGATTTACGCTCGCGTGACCTAATTCTCTTAATATAAAATATATATAAACCACGAGATTGGTACGCAAACAGTCACACTGTATAATACAAACCTATGGGTGGCAGACAAGTTTTTGTCTACCACCAGGTTAAGCTCTTAACGTGTGCATAGTATAAAATCATTGTAAAGAAAAAAATTCAACCAAAATCATGGAATAATAATATAAAAAAATATACTGTTAAAATTGTCATTGAAGATATTTTATTATTATTATTATTTTACTTTGAACTTTCAATGTATAAATGTAATTACATTTTTATTTTATATCAGTTTTGTGTGTTTTCATTTGTAAATGTAATGTATCTACACTCCATACTCATCACACTTTAAGAATGAAACCTGTTGTGTAGACCCTGCAACCTCACCATAGTCAAACAATGCTACTTTTGCACACAGAACTCTAATATTTATTGACTATTGTCATACATGTATATTGTATACAGTATATCGCATTATTTTGGGTAACACTATATAATTCAAACCTGTGCTTGGCGGACGAGTTTTCGTCCAAAAACTGGTCACACTCTGCTGCGAGCTTACATGCTACTAATAGTAGTACTCATTTACCATTAATAAAACTAGAAGGGATTTAAATCATCAGTCTATCTCTAAATAAATTTAACTAATATTTGTTTTGTCTATTGTTTTCATAACATAATTTAACATAGGTAGATTTTTTCTAAATTTTCTAATTTCAATTAGTCTGTATAATACCTACTTATAGTTTATTCAAGATATTGCAGTCAATTTTAGCAAATAAATTTAAAATCCAATGTGGAAAAAATGCAATAACTCCTGAAACAGACCACCTTACCATTGGGCCCCTACCACAATACATTTTTTAAATATTCACCTATTCGAACAATTTAAATGTTAGGTATTGAAAAAGACATACAAATTTAAATAAAATTGTCTATGTGAAAGTTGGTTCATCGTCACTTGTGTCCTTAAACTTTATTTATTAAATTAGCTAATTATTAGCCAATTTAAAAAAAATTAATTAACATGACAATTTTGTTTGTTCTTTTGTTATTTCCTCTACATTTATAAAACACTGCATACACTGTGTAAATGATAGATTTTCTTTACACTTAAGTAAACTACCTATAATAACTTCTTAAAAGTACCAATTAGAAGTCAGAACCAGTTTGGTATCATTAAGGCCATTGAAAGTAATGTATTATTTTATTGATTTAGATCTATAAGCCTGGAAAAGTTAAGGCTATTTAGGATTTTCCGATTTTTAATCTGAAAATATATTAAGAATATATTGTGTTAGTTCTTTACTAGAAAACGTTGAAAACAGAATTTTTGTATTTTTGATAAAAATTCTAAAAGGAAATGTACTATTTTGGAAACCTTGCTCATAAGAAAATAATATATAATATGAAAAAATTATTCCCATTGCTCGACATTCTCTAGTAAAGAATAAAATAGAAAGTAACAGAAGAAGAAAAGTAATAGAATCCCATTATATTTTCAGAATTAAAATCTGAACATTTTAATTATCTATTATAGCTTTTAGGTCTAAATTGTTGCATGAAGAAATCAAATATTTTACTTTATTTAATCACGATGACTTGTGCTTGCGCGTGTGGACAAGCGGGGAGTACAGTGGTAACAGCCCGTAGGATACACATTAACGATAGTTTACATATCACCAAACCCGCAAATCTTTCAAAAATTGACTATACATAACCCCTTAGAACTGACGTTTGACAAACTTCTGATAGCAAAGTTACTAATAAAAAATAAAATAAAATAAACATTCGTCATTGTTAAGTCAATACATACTTCGCTATTTCTCTAAAGTAAGTAGGTATCTAGGTAAGTAGGTACTTATATAAAATGTTCGATCTATAAATATTCTGATTTCTATCCCCCCCCCACCAAAAAAAAAAAATTATAATAATCACCACATTGTAGAATATAATAATTTATTCCTAGATTCGTATTTTTATAAAATCTAAAATAAAAGTATTTCGTGTCTTAACTTCTAATACCTATCCTCCCCTTTCATCATTTCTAGATCCACTACTGACAACCGCCGTTCGACAGTGATTTCTTTCTGCAGAAGAACATGAATAAAACGTGATTTTTGGCAGTTATATAGTCATAAATATATAAGTACAATACATTGTAATGTTTAATACGGTTTAGGGTTCGACCTACAAAATTCATACATCCGTAAAGGAATCGAGAAAATTACGGTTATATATTTGGAACCCCTACAGCTAGTTTCAACCCGGTAGCCTACAATTTTCCATTGCAGTCGTTACGCGCCGATTTTCCGTTGCCAACGAGATTTTTTTTATTCTTCACGGCTATAAATTAATAATGCCTATATATAGATACATGCATTTTTTTTTTTATGTACATTTTCCGAGATAATTTACGATTCGTCATAGCTAAAGAAAAAAATCTTTATTGCAATTATTTCGTGACTGCAGTCTACAAGATACGGTTTTTACCGTATCGCGCCATCACAGATGGTGGTTTAAGTTTACGAAAACAAAAATAAACTCGAGAGCTTAGTATAAAAATGTTTTAAGTTGCGGTTTTTTTTTTCAAAATGCACTTTTTCACATAAATGCTCTCAAAAATAAAGCGCTTTTTTGTATCCAAAAAATGGAGTTATTAAATACATTATAGAATGAATTACACAGAAGTAAAAAGTTTTATCTGACGAAAATGTAGTTGGTAGGTACCTAATTCATTAATTTTATTTACATTAGATGATAAAATTAAATCTACCAATAAAATTATACTTTTGTAATTATGGAATGGTTCTATTTTTATTTATTTGGAGCTTTACGATAACAATAACTTTTGTTTCTAACAATTTATAACTGCTGTTTATAATCAAGCAAAATTATTTCTTAGAGAAAAAATTGTCTGAACGTTTAAATGTTAAAGTACAAGATGGAACCATTTTTTACTAAACCCCCAAACTTTAACCAGTTGGGAAACCAAATATTGATTGAAAAACGCGTTTCAAAAAATAAACACTTTTACTCCACAATGCAGAGAAATACAAACTTTTCTTTCAATTGGGAAAATTTGGAAGTAAAATTTTTGGTGTGAATATGCTTTATCAGGTGATTTGTTATACGTACCTATACTTGATACCTACCTATGTCACTTGTATTTTATGTTTTTTATTTGAAACGTTAATAGGTATGTGTGAATAATATAATTATGTTGGTATCGAAATCAACATTCAAACGAGTATAATTGTACCTATCTCCACAAAATTTAATTTTTTTGTTTAAAAATAAAAACAAATAAAGGGTAATACCTACACAAATTTACAAATTAACGAAATTGCTTAAAAAAATATTATTATTTAAAATATTAAAATATTATTATTTACAAAACATGTAGGTATAAGTGGTATAACAACTAAAAATGAGAGTAATAGGTATATCAAAGCCGAATTTACCCGAAGTAGGTAGATACACATATAAATTAGATTAGGTACCTAACTAAAAACCTGCTAGTCGGCACGTTCAAAATATTGAAAAAATTGACCCGAAACAAAAAAACATTGTGTACCACTATTTAAATTACGATTATATATATATCACATTTTATGTTCGTGAGGACGAAGCACTTTTGTGCGTAAACGTGTAAAATATAATATATATATAGAGGAGACCGGGGTCGGTGAGACACAAATGTTTCTATAAGTCCATTATCTTGAGAAATAATAAAACAATCGTCAATGATTATCGATACTTTTTTTTAAGGACAATCCATTCATTTTAATTACATTGTTAATAATTGTCTAACTCAAATAGATTTTTGAAAAAATTATTTTTTTTTATAAATTTAAATTTTTTCTTAGTTTGCCCCGTGCAGGCTGGGTTAAGTGAGACACCAGAAGGGGCATACTGAGACACAATAAATAAATCAAAAATAACACTGTTATTTTTTTTTTTATTAATAATAACTATTTAATATAACAAAATTATATACCTGTAGGTAACAAAATTATATGTCTATAACAAATTTTACTTAAAAATAAAATCCTTTAAATATCTAGTCTTTGTTTTACTTATGGTAAATTTTATATTTACTTAACTTATATGACACAAGAATAAATTATATATGTCATATAATTATTAATTAAATGTAATGGAATTTGTATAAGAGTATTACAATAGTAGATATCAGATATTAAGTAATAGTGTAATAGACATACTACTGCAGTATTATGGTAATATACGTATACCTGGCCATAGGTACCTAATCGCTTTGTCTCATTTCACCCCGTCCCACTTTGCCCCAACAAGACTAAATGTTTTGATATTTAAAAAATCCTTAAAATATTATAGTAACTTCTCGCGATTGGGACTTAAAATGTGTCACCATATATGTCAGTAAATATTATTTAATGTTTACTAACTTTTATTAGGAAACCACAGTGAAAAAAAATTCGTTAAGGTATGAAATTTATATTGCACGCCTCAAAACATGTTATATATTATAAATAAATCATTATCTGTCACCGACACACATGATATAGAAGTTTTATAATGTTCCTAACATCAATCACATCAATATATCTTATTACAAAAAAATCTCCATTTTTTTTATGGAGGTAGTTATTTGCGATGTATACCATTTGCTCACCATACCCAACTTACAGATATACATACCTTATATTAGTGTTGCCAGGACACTAAAAAAAAATTGGAGTGTGAATAATTCACTATGTACTATATATTTATTTTTTTTTTTTGCTGCGTTTCATCGAGTAAATTAATTCAGTATTTGATGAATATAATAAAAAATTCGTTATGGTCACGCATCGTTTTCCTAGAAATATTATTTTGCGTTAGAATAAGAGAAGAACAATTTACGATTCATTAAAGATTATGTGATTATGTACACCTTTTTTTTTATAAAGTATATGGTTGCTTGGGGAAAGTCCTTCAGCCTCTCCCCGAACATTCCTAAATGTTCTGTATTTTCCTTTTCTCGTTCACGCGCTCTGATTAATTTTCTTCACTTTATTCATAACGTTCCTATCAAATCATCAGATGACTCTATCCATGACCTATTGGTTTTACGCTTATCCGCGACATTTCCCTAGTTAAAAATATTGAAGAGATATGCTACAAGGCGCTTAAAGTTCTTAGTTTCATCGTTCGCTCCTCTTCTAAATTTCATCTACTATCGTCCCCCCAAAGCTCTAAATTGTGCTGTGATCCGTCCTGTACTTGAATACGGCAGTATTCTCTGGGACCCTTCTACCGTTAGTGCCATTTCTATATTATGGCTTAAAGAGTTCAGAGAAAATTCCTGCGTATTGCTGCTCACAGACTTGATATTTCTAATCCTCTTCTCCGTGGTTATTCACCGGTTCTACATGTCCTTAATATTTCTACATTATCGGACCGTCGGTATCATTCAATCTGTCCTTTCTGTCTAATCTTTTCTCGGTCAAAATTAATTCAACTACATTCTTATCCCATGTTAATTTCAGAATCCCTGCTCGTACTACTCGCTGTTCTGTCCTTTTCCATACTCTTCGCTCCTCTTTTAATTCTCTTGACAATTCACCTCTATAGTCCACAGCATTTCAATTATTATAATAATATGTACCCATGCCGGTATATCATATTTAAATATCTATTCCAAAATAAGATTGAATTGTTAAATAAGTTTGGTACTTAGTTTCAATAATTTATCATATCAAAATCGTCATTGTTTTATAGGTTATATTTTGTAATTAAAATGAACTGATTTGGGTAATTATTTAGAGATAGAAAAAAGTCCCGAATCGATACGCGAATATTATCAATACCTAGGTAGGTATTATAACCAACTCTAGAAATTATTTTGTGAACAATTTAACAATTTATCGAGTCGGAACTTTTTGATTGTGAGACCATGAATTGTAAATACGAATGTAGTCTCACCGAGTTTTTCTGAGATTTTTCTCATTTTAACTATATAACGTAACTTTTTAATAGATAGGTATGACATGTACGCATATATAAAAGTCCTAAGTCTGTAAATTGTTTATGTTGTATTTTATAGTAACAATTATGAATAATGACATAGGTAATTGTTTTTTTAAAGATATTTTTGCCAGGGGAGTTTGGAGGTTTAGAACATCTGAAAATATTTTGTATAAGGATCATGAAATTTTATTTTTATTATTTAATTATTCAATCACACTGTCTTCTCGTCTAATGAAAACTGATTAATGATTATATTTTGCATATTTTATTATTATTTATTCAAAATACTTTTAGAACTATATATATATAATAAATAATTAGGTACCTATTTGTTTATATACTAAGGACCAAACATCCGATTTTTAAGGGGTTTTATAAATGAATTTTTTTTTTTTGTAATATTTAAGAAAAATTAAAATTTAACAATTAAAATGTGTTTAAATTTTAAATATATTTAAAAATAAATTTCTAATTTGTGTCAGTAACTACCATTTTTTTAATATGATCTAATTGTGATATTTGTTCAAACACACGTTAACATAAAGATAAAACAAACAAACAAATCATTTTAAAATGGTTTTAGAGTTATATAATAACACCTATTATATATATGAATAGAAGATAATATTTTGGATACGACTTTCTTGGGGTTTTACGCTATAAATATCACTCAATATTGTATGTACAAAATGGTTTTTACTTTTTATATTACTTTAAATTTTTACTAATTAATATTTCGTAGTCCCCAGGGAAGCACTATATGTATTTAGTATTACCCGGACCCGGAGCCCCGATCTATGGGCTGACTCTAATTAGTTGGCCCAAACTGGTCCTCCAAGTTGGGGGTTTGAGCGACGGGTTAACAACCCGTCTTCTTTAAAAACCAAATTCTTGTTAAGAAATTTCAACCAAAGCCTCGGATTGTGGATAAAAATGGATCACGGAATGGAAATAGGAACCGAAAAATTTGGAGTTACGGATTGGAACTTGGAACATAAGAACTTTATTTAAACCAGGCGCACTGAAATGTATTATTGATGAAATCACAAGTGGTAACGTACAAAGTGGCAACTCAATAATATTCTACAGCTGTCTACAAACAGGTAAACACGAGAAAGGAGTTGGTTTTGTGATTGATAAAGCAATGTTGACTCAAGTTAAAGCATTTGTGCCAGTGAATGAACGTATCTGCTACATACGAAACTTGCACCAAAAACTAGATTTAATAATATTGAACTGTTATGCGCCGACGAGGAAAAAAATAGTTTATATGATACTTTGGAAAGAACTTTTAACGCATTGCTTAAAAATTGTATAGGATTATTGTTGAGGATTTAAATGCTGAAGTTAGTAGAGAAACATCCTTTGAACAAACGATCAGAAAAGAGAACTGGCATGCTTCCACAAATGACAATGGTCACAAAATAGTTGATTTCTGCTCCTTAAAAACCTCATAATTAGCAGCACTTATTTTCCAAGAAAAAACATTTATAAACATACATGGTCTGCTTCAGATGGAAAAACAAAAAGTCAAATCGACCATATCATCATAAATAAAAGGCAAAACATCAATTTGTAACATTAGAAGTTACAAAGGAGCTGATGGAGATACGGACCATTATTTAGTTGTTGCAACGTTTGCACTAAAACTATGAGTAAAATGGAGGAGTAAGAGACATACAGGAAAAAATAACAAGCTTGACATAGAAACACTGTAACACTGTGGTCAAAGACAAAAGAATCTCTAACAAAAGCCGCTGAAATATTACATGGTAAGCACATTAAACAAAATAAAAATCATTGGTATAACTTGGAGTTGGCTGACCCCAAATAGTTGAGAGAGAAGGCGAAGGAGAAGAAGGATTGGTATAACTTGGAGTGTCAAGTTGCGATTAACAAGCGAAGTTTAGCTAGACAAAATATGATGATAAATCTTACACCAGAAAACATAAATGAATACTCAAAACTTATACATTTGAGCAAGTAGAAGACTGTAGATACTTAGGGGTCAATTTGAATAATAGGAATGATATGCATAACGAAATAAGATTGAGGCTGAATGCAGCAAATCAAGGATATTATGCAATGATCAAAATATTCAACTTTAAGCTTCTCTCCAGAGAAACTAAGAGGAAGCTATATATTTCCTACTTACGGCCCATAGTAATGTATGGTTGCGAAACGTGGTCAACAACTAAAGGGGATGAGACAAAGTTAGTAACATTTGAAAGAAAGGTTTTTAGAAGAATATATGGTCCCATATATAATACGGAAACAGGGCAGTATGATAGGAGAACTAATACAAATATTGAAAGAATCTTCAAAGGACCAAATATACAAAAATTGTTTGTCTGAAAAAGTTTGGAATGGGCCGGACACATATGGCGAGATAAGGGCAGTCTAATAATACAAGTTTTGGTATCTTAACTAAATAAAACACGCCCCAGAGAAAGACCACATCAGTGTTGGCTAAATCGGGTAAAGAAAGATTTAATTCAAGTAGATGAAAAGGCAAGAATTAAGGATGCAGACAACAGAGACCAATGAAGGGGTTTGGTAGAAGTAGCGAAAGGCCTTAATGGCCTGTAGAAGCTTTAAAAAATATATATATACTTCATAAAATTTCGTAGAGGTCGTCTCTGAAATTTTGGCCTTTAGGTATCTATTTTATAATGGATGTTTTAACTCTTAAAAATACTTGAAGAGATATTTCAGTTCGTTTTTCATGGACATGTTTTACCAAGTACTAAAAACCATTGATATTTAGATGTGTGGCGTCCAATTAATTATTAGTAGTTGCAGGTATCTACTATAAACTGCAGATGTGGACATTTTTTTTTTTTATTAATTATCATTTACAAACACAGCGTTTTTTTTTTGTTTTATAATTTATACAATTGTGAAATCCGTATTTCAATAATAAAATGTTCATCATCACAACGAACATTCTATACATAACACATTTTATCTACAATAACATTCACAATAAACATGGTGTATATTATGCTAAAAGGTAAAAATTAATATTATAATTTTGCTAATATTATTATTATTATATTGGTAATTATTATTATCAAAAAATTTCATTCTTGAAAATTATATCTTTATTTTTAAGTGTACAATAAATATAGTGTTCCGTGAATGACATATTTGTCAGAATTAAAAATAGTTTTCTTTTAATCTGTAAAAATTTCAATTAATTTGTTCCTCGTTATTTAATTCGAAATTATTTACCTCTATAGAGTCCTTTAGTAAACTAATTCTATTACGGTTTGACTGTACTTTGTCCGGTCAATGACTTTTGTACATTTTCTTTGACAAAATTATGTTTTCGTTATAGATTTACATTTCATGTTACTGGTAGATAATTGGTCAATTACAAAAGATTATTCGGAAATTTTAATCGTTTTATACTGAACTTAAACTAATAGCGAATACTACATTATCATTTATTTCTTGTTTTTTAATAGTTATTTCGTGATTTATTGATTTATCAGACGTCAGTATTAATCAAAAGTACGCGTATAGATATTTCGCGTCGTGTTCGAATTTCTTCTATTTTTACTGGAATATAGTTAACATTTATTTATTTAAAGTTTAAATCTAAAATAGTTCTATTTTATCGAAAAATGTGTTAAGTTTTAACGTAAATATATCTGACTTAATTATCCAAAAAAAAAAAAAAACATCAAATTTTTTAAGAAGGACTGATTGATCAATTTTTAAATTAATTTCTATAGTGCCAATTGTATTTGTAGTATTTGAGCTAAATACCGACCATTAATATTTCGTTTACACATACGTCATCTATTAAAGAGGTGAAAGTTTTACTATGTTCACTTCTACCCCACTATCGATAAGTAACTGAGTTTTAATTTCTTCAAAATCATTAAAATATTATATTATTTGACGTACATTTTTGACAGCAATAATATATTTATTCGTTTTTATGTGGTGTATATTTGTTTACCAAAAAAATTGGTTTGCTAGAATATTCGTTAACAAATAACATAATTGGAAAATGAGTAAATTTGGATAATTTTGTAAAAACTTTTTCAATTAATTGTCATTTTTATTGTGTTCATATACAAAATCCGATAAAATTATTGAATAAAATCGATGGAAATCGGAAGGACTAGGGAAATTGGTGAATTTAAATGGGTAATTCAATTTTTGAAATACCTATTCAATCGATTGTTGATTATATTTTATTACACACAATTTTTATACGCACAATTTCTTTTTTATTAGATTGTTGGACTGTTTAGGCTATTATTTTAACTTATACTATATTTTTTACTCGTTAATGCACGAATCTATTAATTCGAAAAATGCTTTATCCGCCCTAAATATTTTAAAATAGATTCATTGTCATATTATAATTGAATTACTCTTGTCAATATAGTATAAAGTAAGTAGTTTCAAACATTGTTCTGAAACCTAATATAACTTAATTGAGAGACAATATTTCTACTTTAATATTAAATTGGAAACGTTATAAAATACGATCTTACATTTTGTTTCGGGTACAGAACGGTCATTCCCGCTACCCCCACTAAATGATAGACAAGTTTGACCGTGGTAAATAAATTACATTTTTCTTGAACCATAATTAGGTATGGATATAAAATGATTTATTATTGTTAAATTATTTTATCTAATTGCCTCGTTTAAATCGATTATTAAGTTAATAGTATAATTGGTGTTTTTTGTATTAAATAGGTTATATTTGTTAAATGTGAATCGAAAAAGTTATCATTAGAATTATTTTCTGCGTTAGAATTTTCTCTATTTATCTGACTTGGTAATAATTGACTATTATGCTTAACTTTTAAACTTTTAGCCATACAATAAATTATTAAAATTACTTACAATGAGTTCTGCAATATTTTTTGAAATGCTTTGTTGTTGCGACATTTTAAATGCTCTGGTTTGCAGTTAAAAGGAATCCTCTGGTTGTAGAATGCAGTTGAATGCTCTGCTTGATGTCCTCCTCTGATTGCACGCCAATCTATCCGTGAATTTTAAATTTGATTTGTCCAACGAAGAGTTGTAGTTCAATGGTGGATCTCAAAACAATTATTTTTGCAAGAAAAATTAAGCCAAATTTTTCATCTGTTTAAAATGACCCCGCACTCAGGGCCGGTGCTAAAGATTATTTGTGGGGAGTCGTTGGAGTGATTTTGACGATTTATTTTTCCCAAATAATAAATAAATAAAGAAAAATCATCAACTTTTTTCTGTGTCGACTACTTTATAGTTTTCCGACTAAATACCGACAAAATACTTCCTTGAAAACGTAAATACCTATACTAATTAAACATTTTTACGAACCTATTTATTGTTTATTTCAATAATAATTATTATAGATACATTGTAGTATTTTCAATAATATTATGTTAATGATTTTTAAAAACTTTAAAATGCTTTAAGTTAAAAATAACATTATTTCCAAAAAAAATTTAACTTAGGTTAATAAGTTAGGTTTTTAACTTAACTTTTAATCGTTAAGAAAAAAAATAACTATTAACTTTAAACTTTTACTATTTTTTTTCTATTAACTTAACTTAACTGAGTTAAAAAAAATCATTAACTTGCCCAGCATTGGAAATTACAAGACGTATACCTATATAAGATATTATTTAAATATGCATGGGCATAATGATAAATATTGATTAACGACGATAATTTGAAGGATATACCACCGACCGGTACAACTATTATACAATTTACACTGATTTGCCCATATAATGTTGTAATAATAAGCGATTCCCTATCGTGCGCAAACTCGTACCTACGCATATATACTCATGCACTATTGTGTGAAAATATGTCAAGCCAAGAGAAATTATTCGGAAACAATATACGATTAGCAGACGACCGACGATTAATATTATTATTATTATTATTATTATTATTATTATTATTATTATAATGCGGATACTGCTGGTCCGGGAACTTGGGATTTCGCAACATGTTTTCCTATTCATCGCCACCGTCTGTCCCGTGGCGCACCGAGCGGTTAGAAAATAACGTAGACATTTCTTCGACCCGTGAATATAATAATTATGTACCTAATCGAGTCTGTACGAGATAGCCAGCCGGCCGCCACCCATTGCGTTCGCCTGTAATATTATATTAACGACAAAATTATTCGTGACACATGCGCGTGGATTATCGAGACGGATATACTACTTACATGAAACATTTTTCAATGATAGTATAATATGTTTATCGTAACGAAATTGTAAGTATAGGTAGATATATAGGTATTATAGCCGTATAGGTGGGTATAGGTAGGTTTTATCAAGTAAATGAATAATTATTCTAAATGGTGGACTCGAAAAACATGATTTTCTTGGCTCCCTAACGTGTATAATGTTTTATTTTTAAATTAAAATCGTATAAATCGTATTATTACATATATATATATACACATTTTGTTAACGATGACGATAAATGTTAGGTTTTTAAAAAATATATAAAATTAATATTAAAAATGAAAAATATGTATAATTTTCAATATACGATATTTATATAATAAATCGTCATCGACTTTACGACCGTTCACGAGCACTGTATTGGTGGAGAGGGCCTTTTCGTCATATTATACGTTCATTAAAAATAAGTACCGTAATAGACTATCTGTGAGTTCAGACTTACGGGTTTACCTATCAACTGTGGAGCCAGATTTCAAAAAATTAAGTGCTAGTAAACAAGCACAAGGATCGCATTAAAACTAAATTCTTAACTTAATATATTTTTTTTATATACCTATATATATATATATATAGATACATTGTATGGCACATGCCGATTAAAATAAATAGATATTTCCAAATTTTTCGTTTACTTATTTCGTTAATTCGTATTTATCTCATGTGAAAATATATGACTAAGTTGACATTTGGGGGTCCGTGTGGTGAGAGGTCAAGGGGTAAGCGAATGAAAAAAGGTTGAGAAACGCTGTCGTAGAGGAACCATTTTTGCACGAACAGTTGTTGTCATTGTTGCATGAATTTTTTTTTCGCCAACAATTTACGAATATCCGTTATCGTCGTATTTTGAAATATTGTTGTTCAGTAGAGCATTATTAAGATTCAATATGTGGTATATTTTACACGATATAGAACTGTGCATTTTTATTTACATTTTGTTTAGCAATAAAACAACCAAAAATTTCTTAGCTAAATCTCTAAATTTTTTAGCTTAAAATGCACGTCTCAAGAGGCCTCCTATATACCAAATTTTTTTTGGTCAAAAACTACTCATTCTATTTCCAACAGTCCTACACGATGATGCGTGTCCCGATAACAATTTTTAAAACGTATATAGGTACCTAAATTCTTCATTAATACTTTCTAGAGAGAATAATCGAGCCACATTTTTGATTTTCATAATTTATATTATAAAGAAATCGCTTAAAGATATCAACATTTTAAAAATGTTGAACACAAGTAGGTATATAATTAAATAAAAACAATTTACGAAAATTCCTTCGATTACTCCCTGTATTATAATGTTCCGAAATTAAAATTGATATACGTGTTACGACATTCCGAAGGAATTAAAATCATTTATTTGAGTGAAAAATATAAATTGTTTGTGATTACAAAATATATTGCTAACATGTGGACGCGGGTGCGTATACGGAGTGTATACTTTTGATACTGACATTAGAGTAAAAATGAAAATTATAAAATGTTGACAATTTAAATATACTATGTCAAAAAGTGCCTATGCCAATGCTTTAAGTTATTACATAAAATAAATTATTAATTAATAATAAGAATTTGATAATATTTTGGTTTAGAAAAATTAAAAGCTAAAATTTAGAGGGTTAGTGCATCTAATAATAATGGGTTAATTTAATTGAAATTTTTATTAGAACAATATTTATTAGCATCCCTAAAAAGGCAAAAATACTTTGAACTTGATACTTAAAAAATTAAATCCTCAAAAAATTGAAACAGTTTTTCATCCCAAAACCTGTAATTTAGAAAAATTTACACAATTTTGAACTCAAAACTCGAAAAAATTCTAATAATTTTTTAATCTTGTACCCAGAACCTGTCCCTCCAAAACCATTATCAAACCAGTATACCGAAACCCCCAAAAATGTAACCAGTTTTAATCCTCTGCTCTGAATCTAACACTAATCACTAGGTAATGATTATGTGTACGACCCACATAAGTCAAAAGTCGTACATAGAAAGAATAGCAAATTTCCTATGTAATACTCAACTCCTTCCCACATAGCGTTTGGAAAATTATAATATTTAAAAATATTTGCTGATGATTAAAAGACATATTTTAGAAAAATGTTGTGCAAATATATTATAACGTATTTTAAACAATAATCTAAAAAATCTAGTCAGTAAGGGGTGGAATATAATATTAATTAAAAAAACAATGATTAATCAATTCTGAACGATACTTCGGCGTTTATAACATTACTCACGAGTCTTACTTTAGCATTTATATAGCTAATATAGCAATATAATAAAATAGCTATAAATATACATACTAACACAGTGCTATAGTAAATATTATTTGGTGTAAATTTCAAGTTTTTGGCATTTAAATTTTTCAATTTATAATCATTTTCGATCTTTTTGGTAGTTATAAATATTATGTATCACTTATATAGTGGATAACCATGAGTAGTTTATTTGTTATTTTAAAGTTTATAAGAACTTTTCATATTATTTACCTTATAAAAGATAGTTTTACATTACTCTTTTGAAAACTACTCAAGAAATCAAAAAATGACCTCTATAAAGCACCAACTAGAACAAAATTTTTGTTCGAAAACATCTATACCAGAAAACTCTTACTTTACTTTATCTATCAGAAAAAATGTATCCATACGTGATACGAAAAATAAATTAAAAAACATCATTGTAAAAGCCAATACATTTATCGCTACGCTCAGAATCTAATATTATAAAACAAAACGAATAATTTATCTATCTCCCTAGTAATCAAATTAACATTGTTTCTCAAACTATATGTTATAAAAATATTATAAAACGAATGGTATTTATTTCCCTGGCAACTAAATGTACTAGACACTAGTAACTCTACAGACTTGTGTTTAGAAACCCAAAAGTTCAAATTAGGTACATGAACAAAATAATAGAAAATTTTTTTTTTTAATATTTTATTAAACCCTGGAATAAATATTTGCCCCGTGCAAATAAAATAAATATATCTATATTATACACATTGAACACTCTATGATTATAGACGGGTTATATTATAAAATACCCTAAACCCAATGAGCCGAGTATATATAAGTAATTCATACGCTAGATGTACCAAATGTAAGCGTGGGGTAAGCGTTAATTCGAGCACCAAGATAGAATTTGTTGCACAAATACTGTAATACTTCCACGGTTCGGTATCCGGCACTGTGTTCGTTCGGGAGTGTGGGGGGGGGGGGTTCCCGGCTCTTCTAATGTTTTGAAAATATTGAAGGAAAACATTTTTGACATGTGATGTCTTGGCCTAAAATATTCGTGCAATATTTCATTCATAATACATACGCAAATTTTGTAAATTAATAATCGACATATATTTTTCGTAAAATTTTCCCGAAAATATTTTAACGGATGTGCGGACTATAGAATAATCGCGTGGTTGGAGGCCCCTTTAAACACGGTACTTTAAGAGGACGCTATACACCCGATTTTTGAGTGGTTTTGTATAGACAATTTTAATGACATTTTAAGAAAAATGAAAATCCAACAATTTAAAAATAGCCATGTGTCAGCACCATTATTTATATTGTTGGGTTATCGCGGTATTTGTTATAAATCCCGTTCACGTTCTACAACTGCAACTTCTCTCTGTATAATGGCAATATCAAAATGTACCTATACAAAATACGAAAGATGAGAATATTCACCATGCCGTAGGGTGGAGTTTTTTGTTAATATGTTTTTTCGAAAGCCCAAAAAATCCGTGATTGAAAATCGTGAAATTTTAAAATGAAAAAACATAAAAAAAAAATGTTTATCTAGAAGACTCCATCACAATACGGCATAGGAAATATTCGTATCTTTCATAATATTTTTGTATACATTTAGACATTACAGCGATTACTATAAGACAGAAGTTAGATGCTATATAGAGTGTGAACGTTATTTAATAAACATTATAGTATAAACCGCGAAAATGGATGTATAGCATCCTCTTAGCAATATTATTGTAAATAGACGTGGCGTATGAAAAAAGCTGGCGATTTTGAAAAAAAAAAAAAACAACTGGATTTCGAACCCTATACCTATTATTATACTGTATAGGATTGTAACCCCTCCAAAGTATTTATCGCTATACGCCTATAATATAATAGTATATTATGTGCGAGCAACCACCTCTTTGGCGGATCTTTCACCGGCCGACCGGTCACTTTTCACCGTTTTCTCCCGTCCGCTGCGCCGTTCGTATTCCAATACCGAACCGTTCGCCATGAACGCTGCACGGACGACGACGGTGCGCCGACTTTGCGCTTCGTCGTCGTCATCGGCGGCGGCGATGCGAACGTACGGCACCGCGAACGTGCGGCAGAAACCCGACTGGAACCGCGCGGTCTCCGACGCCGAAAAAGTGCTCGACTACCCGTCGTCGTCGTTCCTGCACCTGAGATCGCTGTTCAGCGACGAGTTGGCCAACGTCGTGCTCCAACGGTTGGTCTGCTCCAAACATCCGTTGCTAAAGTCGGCCAAGTGAGTGCGGTCTAAAAATACGGTATTCGAAATGGACAAATCTGATAGAGGGACTGAAGTATTTATATATGCTGATAGGATATAGCCACACGCACCGATGGTTTTACGTAGTAAAAACATGTCTACGAAAAACAAACGAAACGACCCATGGGTTGAAGTGGGATGGTTTTAGGGTTCAAATATCTACGTATATTAAATACGTAGGTATTTAAATATATATTTATAGAAAACGATGTTTTGGAGACGATATCATAGGGATTTGGCAAAATATTAATTAACAAAGAAGAAAACGAAAAAAGTGTTTTTACACATTCGACATTGTGCTGTAGAATAAGAGAATGATAAAAAAAAAAAACGTATGAGATTGTATCCGAAATTTTGTCTTAAATATTTTATAATAGATGTTTCAACCGGGGAGCCGAAACGGACTTGAAGCCTGGTTGAAAACCGGTGTAACCCGCAAAATATTAAAACAGTGACCCGAAATCCGCCACCCGGAAAAACGGAAAAAGTACCTAAACTTGGATAACTTAAATCGATAAATAAGTGAAAATGATAAAATACTGAAATAGAAATAAAAAAGCTGGTCAGTAGATTATGGAAGCACTTCGCTCGTCGGGTGTCAGTATTGGTGGATGCACTTCGCTACTGGGCAGGGTACTTTTGGTGGATGGTGGATGTATTGAATTTGAATGCAATGATAAATCATTGCATTCAATAAAACG
>JAIPRL010009406.1:0-17701 GCA_025469235.1 Pemphigus obesinymphae
CATTCATTTAAGACATCATAATATTTACCGTCCCTTTCACTTCCACAAAACATACCCTGTCCATTATATATTTATTTATATACCAATCTTTCACAATAACCCCGACTACTGAATAATTATAACCCATACATCAATCTTATACCTTTATACGTTATTTCTGCAAATTACCATTCTTATATTTTATAATCATATTATTCCAATTATATTTTAATTTCGGCATATTACCATTCTTATAATATATAATTATAATATTCTAATTATATTTTTATATCCGCCTATTATTATATTTTTACAATAACATATAAATATATTATTTTAATATATATTTATTCTTGAACCCAAACCCTTTCTTTTTCTATTCTATTATCATTTCATGACAGGACACAATACTATACATTTTAGCACAAATATTGTTTTATTATTTTAATATAATAAACATAAAAGTATTATATAATAATTAAAGTTGAAATTTTAAATTGGATTTTTGTCCAAAATTATCAAAAAAAAATTTAAAAAAAATATTAACGAAACACGGACTTTCTGCATACTAATGTATTGGTATATCGTTAGAGATAAATAAAGGTTTTTCTCTGAGTAAACAGTATGTTATATTCCCCATAAATATTACTCGAATGTATGGTATATATTATTTTGAACCATATAACAACTACAAATAATTTAGAAAAAACTCAATTTATTTTGAAATAGTTTACGAAAATAAGTTATTAAACAAGATAGTTTGTTTGATTGGAGATATGAGCTTTAAATTTACAGATAAAATGTAAATTTACGTATATTTTACCGATGTGTTTATCATAATTAAAATCGAATGACTCTATATTTTAAATGTTTTTATTAGTGTAATATTTTTTATTTAGTCTAATATAATGTATGATATACCTAATGAATAATAATAAAATTAATATATTGTTCTTTTCCAGTGAATAATTTTAAGAATAGGTAATATAAATTATAAAATAACAATTCAAGATTTTTGGCTATTAAAAATATAAATTACTAAAAATTATTAAATAATATATTCTCAAGTTCAAATAAAAATGAGTAGGTATCAAATTCACCTAAAAAATTATATATACATAAAAAAATTTACACCGATTTACCGAATTTTACGTACATTTATGTGCATTTTACGAGGAAATTTACCAAGAATTATTTGCGGTAAATTCCACATCTATGGTTTGGTTAAAATTGAATTAAAAATGAATTTAAATCTTTAATAGAAAATAAATTGATGATTTGAGTGATTGAATTTGTGTGATTGAATGTGATTGAATTGAGTGATTCAAGTGATTGAAATAATGATTTACCGTATAAAGGTCCGCCCCCACACACTGCCGCGGTGGCGCTGGCGATAGCTGTGGCGGTAACGAATACAATATTTATATATTATACTATTTTATATTTATAGTTAATTACCATAGGCAATATAGTATAAGTTACAGAATACTTAATCATATATTAATATAGTTCCTAGTATTAATAAATAATAGGAATTTTATTTATAAATGTATCTATAGACAATTTTTAAGTCTATATAATTAATAATATATTTTAAGATATCCACTCGCATGTTAAATATATATGTAGGCTTTGATGAGCCCTGTTGAAGTGTAAAACCCAATTCAAATCACCATTGGAGGAAATGTTTTAGTAGATTTATATAGGAGATTATTAATTACTAGGTAAATATAAAGTGCGGATTATTACCGCGATTATCATCGTGATTGGAAAAAAAACGAATTAGGAAAAATAATCAAGAATACCGGTATAGCTATCAGTGCGAAGGAACAACTAACTGTAATAACCGCTAAATTGTAAATAATTGAAAATAGTAAAAATAAACATTTATTTTTTCATAGAATACCTTAGTTTATAATAATTATCAATAATTATGTATTTTATGCACAATCGATCCAAATAAGTAATATAATAATAATATACCTACGATAATATATTATCTATTGATTCTAGGAATAAAATGAAATTGAATATTATATTAATTTTATATTTAAATAATAAATAGGTATATAAATAACCTATGGTTATGAATAATAATATGTAGGTTAAAATTATTATAAAATATAACCTGTACCTACATAATTATATTTAATGTATTAATGAAATATAAAAAATACAATAATATGAAATGGATAATAACGTATTAATATGACGTACCATATATTCATTATTCATACACTCGATGATTATATTATATACTATAAAAAAATGTAATGTTCGTATTGGAGTTAGTTTTACAAAGTTTAACATGGACCAAATAAAAAAAGAAGGCTTCAAAAAATACCAACAAGTCTATTTAAACATTAAATAATTATAAACAAAAGTTGTAACTCCATGTGTCAAGTTCAACTGAGTTTTAATGCTATACAGTTGAATAATAAAAAACAAATATTATATTATAAAAAATTTCAATGAGTTTTCAACAATGTCCATCGAATCAACGCAAATATTGATGGATACGTTTTAAAAAGTTCTGCTATCAATATAATGATTAATTAATGACAACCTAATTTTTTATCAATTTTTGAATCATACCTACTAAACTCGTATGTACATAGTATTATCATATAATACTTTAATTATATAACTCAGCGTAATAATTTAACTGATTAAATATCCTTATGCGACGATACCTACGTAAATTTAATGAAATTAAAACTCGGTATAGTTTTCTTGCTCCCTCGTATAGTGACGTAGTTACGTATCAATCAAATGCTTTAGTGGAGGACGCACTCGAGAGCATTGCAATTTAACTCTCTGCGAATAAATACATGTTTTCACATTTCGATTCTGATGTACCACATATTGACCATGTAGGAAGTCTATAAGGTTAGATTTTTCATTAAATGAATAGGGATGGCGGATGACAACGAAGGTATATGCGACAGATATCAACCGGCATCGTTTATCATACCAGTCCCAATGAAGTTTTCACCGAAACTATCCCTCGTGGGCAACAAACACATCCGTTTTCCGTTTTTAACCATTTCCTTAAATATATACATATATAGGTGAAATGATCAGACCTTTTTTTCCTATCGTCAAAATTCCTGTAACATTCGATCCATACGGTTTTCCAGGGTATTCAATAGGTCTGTGATAGCCATGGAACAGGGGTGTTTATTTTTTTCCGTCCATATCCAACGATCAACTTTCGGTTGATTAATAGGACTTTTGGGTTTTATTTTTTGACATCTGAACGATGGTCAATGTAGGAAACGGCGAAAGAAATATTATGATACTCTTTTAACGGACTCCTGGTCAAAACAACCTTCAGGCAGTGAAATATATCGGTTCGTTAGCGGCTGCTGCATGAAAGTACAAGTATAATCAAACCGTTTCGAACTCGTTGGACATCCGATGACTGTACGGATAATAATTTCTAGCTATACAGAACCCCGTAGTTGTTCGTTTTAGGTAGCGGAAACTCATTATACTGAAGTATGTATCGGCATCATAGACAACCGTGGTTTTAAAATAAAAATAAAATGTTATTTTTTTTTTTTTCAAAATTAAATCCTATGCAATTGAAAATTTTATATGAACATTTAATTGAAAATTTATAAATTTAGATAAAAACAATATTTGTTGATTCTATATCGTATATACCTACAATATTTTCAATTATAAAGTATTAATATTATTAATTTTTTAATAACCAGTAATACGTTAAGTCAATTAATATCTACTAGTTTTTATACTATAATAATAAGAATAATAATAATAATAATAATAATAATAATATAATATTATAGTTATACTTATAATTGTTAGTGATTGATCACAAACCATGCGTTATTAATCTTTGGATAGGCTTGACATTTTCACAACCTAATTTGACCTAAAAAATACGGATTTCAGAGCAGTTGATTTTTATTTTGATTACGTTTTTGTGGCTATTTTAAAAGATTATTTTTAGAATTGATATGTTGATTCTAAAACGTACAAATTATATATTGAATTTTAGTTATTTCATTTAAAGCTGATATTGAATATTATTATGGGTATTGTTACCTACAAATATCTTATTGAACTGCATATAATCATTATGATATTCAAGATTTAACTAATAATTATGTAAATAGTGAAACAATGTTTTGTATCGTTTGTTATAATGACTTGATAAATAATGAGTGACTAAATTTAATTATAGGTAAATAAATTAAATGATAAAATTAACTGGTAAAATCAATTTAATCAATCAATCAGACCTTAACTGATTTAAACTAAGATTGGATACTTAATAAAAGTTAATTTATTTTTTATTTTTATTTAATTTTAGATTAGGTACAATTCATTTGTTAACGATTTTTTTGTAATAACCAAAGGAAAGTTAATTTTTGACAAAAATGGGTAGATCAAATGTTGTTAAACTAAATATACGTTAATAAGTTAAATGATAGGTACGTACATTGTTCCTAAAATTTACTATAATTACGTAAAAATGAAAATATTTTTAATTGTTCACTTTAACTAATAAACTATAATAGTTATAGATTATTTATGACCACACATACTTGATGGAAAAATTTACCATACCCTTCAAATTTGTCGGTTAACGTTTTTTCCACCAAAAATCCAATTGGGGACTGGTGAACATACATACATACATTCTGTATTAATACGATTTACTAGGTAAAAATTGGATATATCTATACTTTTCTGGTGTTATGTATGGTGGTGTGGACAAAAGGCAGTGCTTATTGAAAGTTCGTAGAGCCACGGGGATCGAAATCGAACAAAAGGTTCGTGCAATCAGACAATTTTAGATTTATGTCTTCTGTATAACATATGTACAGATACAAACTGAATATTGATTCGAGTGGACGAGACAAAAAAAAAAAAACGACAATAGATTTATTTCTGATACTCCGATGCGTGAATATAGAAAATTAAAACATACAATTATTCGAATTAATAGTACGAACTATCATACGGTGACGCAATCAAGAGAGTGGATCCATTTCGTATCCAGTGCCATTCCTCGACAGATAATATAACAGTAAAAATTGTGTAAATATTATCAAAAATACATTATATATTTAAATTATAATTTTAAATTTCATCACAATAAACGGGTTAAAATGAATAAGCTAAAATAGATACCTACTTAAAATTCGATTCAAATAAATGATCTTTTGTTGATCATTAACATTAATTGCCAAATAGGCTTAATTTCCATGTACTTGAAATAAATAAAAGGATAAAATAATGATTCATACGATAAACTATAAAGTTGATCATGTCTGGAGAATTTACATCGCCATATTTTATATCAAAATGTTAATAAATAATTGGTTGGAGAATGAATTTTACGCTATAAAATATATTTTATATATATTGTTATAAAAGAGGTTATAAAATAATTGTATGTAGAGAGGACGGCGCAGCTAAAATCTTTCAACGTGCATTAATATTTATATTTTATATCGATTATTATTTATATCGATTTATAGACATTTTAAAAATACCAAACAAAAAAAAATGTGATACATTAATTTTTTTTTAAATTTAAATTTTTTTAGAATAAAAAAAAAAAAATAAAATAGTTTATTTATAAATCATAAAATGTATAGAAATGCACATTTATAAATATACATTTATCACGTTTTATTTTTAATGTTTTAAGTAACACATACAACTTTTTATTTAAAAATGTAGAGTTTTCATGTTTGCTGATGATGTTATGTTATTTGTAAAAATCTCTGGTAAAGATAATTGCATATCACTATAAGATAATTTAATTAAATTTAATAAATAGTATAATTTAATTGTCTTATCTGTAAATCTTAGTAAGTGTTATATTATATCATTTTATAAATCACAAAATCTGATAAAACCTCAATATTATTTGGGTAGTGTCCTAATTAATCGAGTGGGGATGGTAAAGAGCTTTGGCGTTATTTATACTTCAGATTTTACAAAGTTGAAGCAGTGACACAAAATACACTAAAAGCTATGTAAAATATTCTTCCGGTTTACCTCTTTAGATTGTTTACTAGAATTATATAACTCTTTGGTTCATTCAGTTATTGAATTTAGCTCAGTTTCGTATTGTCCTTATTTCTAACAGCATAAGAATTCATTTGAAAATGTATAGAAAACATTTATAGTTTTTGATAGTTATATACTAAAAATCTCGCATCATCCCACAATTACAGTTCTGTGATATTGTCATTGGTTCTTTAACGTTTTGAAATTAGCCGTAAATTAGCCAATTTTAAATTTCTTTAATGACATATTTTCTTGATCAAGTAAAACATAAAACTCCAAACTGAAAAAAAATCTGTTTGAATGGATGAATTGTACGTCTCTTCCTCTCTCGGAACTATGCTGATGTGCTACCCTTCGTTAACTGGGATAACAGAAACTCCGCAATAAACGTTCATCAATGCTTTGGGAATCTAACCATTGTCCTCGTGACACCACGCTCACGCTTTAGCAAGTCATTTCAAGCTGGTTATTGAGTTGATTTTACTTTTATTTAACACATATTAAAAATAGTTTTAAAATATTATCAAAAAATGTCTTTTAGAATATTTTTTATTAATTATTTATCATAAGTAATAATATATTTGCACAATATTTTTCTAAAATATTTTCTTGTTATTATTAACAAATATTTTAAAATAATTTTCAAATTCTGTAGGGGTATAAAGACAATGGGATATTATATTCTCATCCATATTTTAAAAAAAAGGTGTAAATAGTTTTAATATAATATCCGTAATTTTTACATCATATTATTTTATAAGTACTTATACCATTTTCAAATAAATCGAATGAAATTTTCATCTATTTTTAGTCGTAATTCTGTAACTTAATCAACGTAGGTTTACAAGTTTAGACTAGAACATAGGTTAGGTTCACTACTACTAGTATAATATACAATTGAGAAAAATATTTGAGTATATTTTAATACAATAAAACTATTTTCTGAAATATATTTTTGTTGAATAAATATTAATAAAATATTTTAAAACGTTTAGGATAAAGAATGTATATTATACGTTATAAAAGTTTATTAGATCATTTTGCCGAAAGTATATCTAAATAATGTTCAATGTTCATAGCTCTATTTATTTTTGTTTTATATGTACACAATATAATATATTAATATTAATATATTATATAAAACTTTTGTAATAAATTCGGTTTTATTTTTGTCGAAAGTTCATGTTGTTTTATATCATATACATATATATATATATATATATATATATACTTGTTGATGGTTGATTTTTCCGAAACAAGCGGTACATATAAAAATGTATATTACATAGGTCCTATATTAATTATTTATTTATAAATTCAAACGATAATTTTAACATTCAAATTAACTTTTATAGTAATATGAATTGTTTATATTTTGCAATGAGTATGTGCGTTATATTTTAAAATAAATTTCAATTTATTTCGATAACGTTTTCTGATTTTATGAACGAAATAAAAAAATATTAATGTTACAAAAAAGCTTATACTGGATAAATAATTTTCCGATGAATATACATATATATATATATAATAACACTAATATACTATTTAATAATTAAATACAGTGTTCATCTAAAATCATAATCAATTAGGGCTTGGAATTGATTTTCGAAAATCTGGTTAAAACTTCGATTTTTATATATTTTTGTACTAAAATGGTAACTAATACATTTAAAAACTTGATTTAATAGAACAAAACATTTTTCATTTGATAACCATTTAAAAAAACCTGCCATGGAAGAAATTAATAACTTATTTTTATTACGAAATAAAATCATATTATTGTAAGTATTATATTATGTTCTATTGTATGTAAACTAAATTCACTAGGTGGTGAAATCCTACAGCTAGAAGATATTATCGATATTTTTAAAATCGGTAATCAAAAACCATAAAATTAAAAAAACCAAACTATTAAAACGATCATTAGGTACCGGTTCCAAGTCCTGCCATAAATCATATTGAAAGTTCTATGTGGTTAATCATTATTATATTAAACTAATTTTAAACAATTTAAATAACGAATATTTAAATTGAATATTTACCTTGTTTAATTATTTTTTTTTATGTAAACATTTAAGTCAATATTTATATTTTGTTAAGGAGGTAATTATTTGAGATAAGTAAAATAAAATATATGTATATTAGGATGGCACTTATGTATGTATTTAGATACTATATACATATTCTTTGAGGTATACGTATACCTTATCAGAAGTTATCATCAGAGAAAATAATAATAATATGAAGGGAGTATAGGCAATACCATGTATAGTATACACTCTATACTGACGTCATGAATATATGGATCAGACGGAATATGTTTACGGCGATGATACGTTCGTATCGCATATCCAGTTATTACTCTATGTATTACTGATAAAATGCATTCCTAAACATTCATTACGATTATTATTATTTTTTTTTTCCAAATATTCTTTCAAATCCACTCGAAATCTTATTAACGACGAAAGATATAAACGATTTACCATATTGCTATCCACCACCAACTCTCGACACGTTCACCACGGTCTCAGAATCCTATCCGGGTGACGAGATCGGTTGTTCCGTCCACCATCCCGACCGTTTTCGTGTCTCTTTTGGGATTTCATTGACGGAAATTATTCGTTATGGGAATCTTGCGAAATCCACCGCAGGAATCTCGTCGCTCAGCGCGTACGATTACACGCCGACACGACGACGCACATAATTCCCGCACATAAAACCCAATATTTATCCACACCCCTGGCCGCGAGTCTTATACGACCGACCGTTATACCGTGTTGACAAACACGACCGGCCGACCGGTCACGGCTGGGGCGAAAGCGGTGCCACCGAGCACGTTATATAATATATACACGCTGCTAATTCCGCCTCGTGTACCGACTAAAGTTTTAACAATCCCTTTATTGACATTGTTTCCGGCCAGGGGTTGGTGTATACCCAATAAGCTTTCTACAAACATTCGGGCCGTGTTGGTATGACAACATTAATACCCCCTTCGCCGAGTCCCGTATCCGATATCCGTCTACACCGTCGTCGTCGTCGTCGTCGCCGATGCATCCCTTTCATACACTGCACACTCGATCCCTTGGCTCGTCTCCCACATACCGTGTATATATATATGTATAGTGTTTTGGCTCACTTTTGATAACCCGTGTTATAGTCTATATATTTCCAAGTTTTGAACTTTAATTCGGCAATAATGGGACCGCGGAGAAACCGTATATTATACGGGCTGCATGCCTGCCTATACTATATATAATACTCCGATCGGTCTCTCGCAAGTCGTGGTCCGAGCAGAGGGCGATTGCGTATACGACGTATATATATACGTATTTATAAAGGGACGATGTCGCCCATTAACTTCGAACCCGACTAATACAAACTATATGGTCCGTCTCCACCGCCCGCGCGTGCCCGCCGAACAAGCGTGACCGGAATGGTTAAAACGGTTACAGCGCTCTCTCTCTCTCTCTCTCTCTCTCTCTAAAAATGTCCCGTTCCGTCGTGTATCACTCTACTTGTACACGCGCCCTCCGTTTCGCCGCTCTAGCCCGGTGGCCGCCGCCGTTTCCATATTCGCCGGCCCGGCCGACGGGACCGTTCAGCGTGTTTTCCGCACGTGCATAGACGTTCTGTCGGTAAATGTTAAATTTTCACGTAAATTATTATTAGTAATGTATTTTCATTTTATTTTTGTCGTCCGTCTCATAATATCACTCATTGATTGTATTGTGTAAACGTTATAATCCGTATACTCAATGATATTGCACGTAGGATAATAATAATAGTATTAATAGTATATGCACAAATGGGACGGGGGAGATAAAAAAAAAGTTGTAACGGTAAAAAAATGTCCGTACCCATCGGATTGTTTTCAAATTTCAGAAACTCAATTTACTGCAGACTTACTGTGCTTAAGTATGTGCGTGGGAACCAATTCGAACCCTACCCGAATAACAATAGATTCAAAACGGGAATTAATTCAGTGTCAGCACTCATAACGTCCAAAGTTCATTTTTATTTTCACTATACCCTTTTCATGGTAAAAGACATGGTTGCACCACGTGCCGTTTAAATTATGCAAAACCTACACCTTTAGTGATATTAATAACAATAATAATAATAATAATAATAAGCGTCACTTAATTGGTTTAATCTTGAAAGTAATCCTTACTTTGTAAAAATAAAAATGAATAATTTTAATAAATGGAAAAATATTTGAGAACATAATGAGAAAACGCGTGAGCAATATATTTATGTAGATGCTCCGTCTCATTTTTATTATTTTTTATGTTGTTGCTACTATATATATACCAAATGCAAAGGTTATCGAGCCGAAAGAAGAAAATGTCAACGATAAAAGTGAAATTAATACTAATAAAAAAACTTTATGACTTGTATCGAGTGGCTCTCGAAGAGACGAATAAGTAAAAAGAAAGAAAAAAACATCACATAAAGTATAAAAATTATAATTTACACTCATATTTATATTATGAAAATGATACACCCACATTATATTATTATTAGTTATTTATTCCTTTTGCAAATATGAAGTTGTCAACTGCGTGTGCTTTACGAGTTTTACAAAAAAACAAAATTTAAAGTAATTTTTCAACTTATATAAATAAATAGTCTTATACGTTCAATGCAGTAATATAAGAAAAATTTAATAGTGTAATTGTTTTTATTGTTCTCTGGTTTCTGGTATATTTATTATGAATGTTATTTTTAAATGTCGACATAATTGATTTTGTAATTGAAATATGTTTTTAATACACCTAATACACCATATAGCTCCTTTTGAAGTTTTCAATAAATAAATAAGTTTGCAATAGTTCTTAATAGATATTATCGAATCTTTGATTTTCTATAATTTCTCTTAAATAGGGTAACAGTGTTCTTTTTATATTCTAATATTAACTCCAGTCTTTAGGAACCTACATGTCTACGTATATGTACTATACTATAGTCGGGAGAATAAAAAGTGGCTGCTGATGCGAATGCCCCTGGTGGTATATTTTCATTAGGATAACATAAAATAGTATTTAGTGATATATGCCAAAATCGTGATTATGTTTCATAATCCCCCTAAAAGAAAACTGCAATAGCCAAAAAATTTTCATTTTTATCCTGAACGAACCTAAAAATAAAATAATAAAAACGTATAAAAAGTGTAGCAACTCACACTTTAAGAGTGTTTTAGTTTGAAAACCCCTCCTTATCAAAAAAAGAAATAATAGTTGCTAACAAATTTGCCAACGGCCATTTTTTGTTCTCTCGACTATACATTATATATATATTGATTTTAAAATTTAAAACGTATCTTGAATTTTTTATCGATTGTTTTTTCGTTTAAATTTACATCGTCAATTGAGATTTTAATAATTAATTTGTATTTTCTTTCTTAAGAATAACGCTATTTCAAAGTAGGTATCTGTTTTGTTTGTTTTACTTTGGAAGTTCAAAATAATTTAATTTGTTTTCGATAAGAAATATTTGTTTGTGGAAATGGACTAATTTAAAATAAATAAATATATATATATAAAAAAAAAAAAACAGAAAAAAAAAATGTTTTGTCAAACAGTTGATGTACTTATTTTGATGTTGTTTTTAAATATATTTATAGTTTGTGGCCGAGTCGTTAACAAAAATAAAAATCGAAATAAAAGTTTTGGCGATGGCGAAAAGTTATGAAATTGGAAATGGTCGGTTTATAGAATCGTCGTCATGACCTCTCGATTTGCGGCAACTTGTGAAACACTTAAAAAAAATAAAGTCTTCTCGCAGTGAAATTGCCAAGTAAAAAAAAAAAAAATATATATATATGTGATATTCACTTAAGCATCGATTTTTTTCGTCCCCGTCTTTTTACGCGGTATATAGTGCTGACTTTTGTTGCGTATTATTTCGTTGTGTATGTGGTCGGAAAGAAATATTCATATATATATATATATATATACGTCATATATGTACACAAGTATAATAATAATGTATAATATTATATCCGAAAATACTATTGTCCGTACACAAACAGCATAATATTTTCATAGTTTCTGATATATTTACACGTTTTGCTGTTGTCTTTTTTCGTATAGGAAAATATACTATTATTATTATGTTTGCATGGAAAAAAGGAATTTCGGTTGTGCATGAAAAAGCGTCGACGGGCGAACACGATAATACTATATACAGACACACTGTTTTTCTGTTGCAAATACCGGCACAAATCTTGTCATCGTCGGGAATTCCGGTGGAATCGCTTTCGCTCTTTGGGGTCGTGCCGCCAACGTAATTTTATTTGTATTTCTTTAACAGCAAAGGATAGCTCTGGTTCTGTTTGCTATCTCACTTCAAATATCGGTCGCCCACGACAATGGTACCCATACAATATGAACTGCGTAGAAGAAAAACACCAAGGTCGGGCGTTCAAAATCAGTTTCGAATTTTTATTTAATTAAGATTGATTAGGTTATGTATAGAATAAATTGATTTTCATATCAACCAGCTAATAGAGTATGACTTAATTGCCGAGACAATATCATATATAAAATATAAGGACGTATCTTCATATTCAATAAAAAGTAATTAAAAACCAAAATTTAATATAATACGTCATAATAATATTAGGTATTTATTAAAGTCTACTAAATATATAACACTCTTGCATGAAAGACCTTTTTACTTCACAACATAAGATAGTAAAATCTCCAATAAAAATACAGACTTATGCGTATATGTTGTTATGTTATTTTTTACACAAGATCATATATATATATATATATATAAGTATACGCTTTAAAAAATATACAATATTTTATGAACAAAAATTGCACTTTTTATATACTATACAAAAACTAATTTTAATACAGATACCAATATAAAATATTTATTTAATACATTTTATTTTATTTTTTTAAATGCTAATATTTTATTAGTCTACATGCCAAGTAATTGAATACAAATTGTTTTGTTTAGGAAATAATACTTAATAGCTATATAGGAGTTTATCAACAATTATACGAATTCATCACGAACTTTTTTATGAGTTTTATAACATGACCAATGATAATCATTTTGTTGAGTTAATTATTATTATCTAGATGTCTCTAGATCAAAAATGATGAACAACAATACTTTCTTAATTCCTTCTACATTAACAAGTCTTTAGCAACAAACATAAATCATTGCCTAAAAATAAAAATGTTCTAAATATATATATATATATTTTATTTTTTTTTAAAAAATCATTTATATATACTTATTAAACAAATTTTGCACTTACTTTGTTGATTTTAGAATGTTTTTAATCCTATTTTTATTCATTAATATAAAGAATATTAAAACCTCTAGTTATGGAAAATCAACATAAAACTATTCTTCTGAACAATTTGTTAGACTTACTCATTTAAACATTTTAAACTGAATCAATAACTCTATGGTTAGTTAGTAGAGTATCTATGAGTTAAACTAAAAATGAGATTAACATAATATAATTAAATTAACTTGAGTTTTTTTTTTACAATCGCCTATTTAGTTTTTACTTTCTTATACCATAATTAATATTTAATCAGATTTGAAAATTATATATCTATGTTGATAATATTTGAGAATAGTTAAATCAAGACAAATCATATTAAAATAGGACTACAAAATAAGTTAAGGTATTTTCATGTAGGTATTCAGAAATAAATCCATTTCAATTTCACTTATTATGTAGTACGTTTATGATAGCTATACAACTTAAATAACTTTTAAATAACTATAATACTATTGTGCGATAAATAAATGTTATAAATCTTGTACGTATAAAATATTCTCAATATAAGAAGTTAATAGTTAAATACTGTTATTAAAACGTAGGAAATATGTTAAATTTTAGTTGAGTTTACAACTCAACATTGGCCATTAAGTCAATAAGTTTAAAATAAACTAAACTTTTTGTCTTAACATTAATTTATTAATTTATTAATGCTTGACTCACAGTTTAACAAATATGCATACATCGATTCAATATAATTTTAGATTCTAAAAAATTTCACTAAAACTAAAACAAGTTTATGACGTTTTTCCCGAAATAGGCCCTTAATTGTACATCAGTACGAATCTAGTCTATTTATTATAATCTAATCATTAACAAAATCTGGTTATCGAAGTCACAATGTTCATAAAGAATTTATTAGAAAATTTAGTTTCATAGTTTTAGCCATAAACCTATATCCGAAAACACAATTGTATAAGTCGTAAGTAGATATTTAGTAAACAATAAACTATGAAATAAAGGTAACTATTGTATAAAGTTTTGTATACAATATATTATAAAAACATTACATTTTATTTTCTGATAATTACAAAATTATGTAGTTTTATAATGATTTTAAACTTCATATTATGCCTAATAACTACACACTTTTATAACTTAAATGCTAAAAATAAATCACTGTAGGTTCAATATTCGTTCTAGATACATGAAAGTTTCCAAGAAATATTCTGTGTACAATATCAAATAAAAAGGGGTAAATTTCTATTTTATTAATGTTTAAAACCTAAAAAATAAAATAAATTTCTAACTTTTTAAAATAAATTTAGCAACATTGGTACCTATCTCAAGTTACCAAAAAAAAAAAATAAAAAAAACTAAAATAAAGATAAATATTTACAGAAAATTTTGGGAAAGTACAAGTTTTTGAATAATATTATTTTTCTAAAAATACAAATTCCAAATTCCATACACCATGTAAAGTATTGACAACGTATGGTAATGTTTAACAGAAATCGAAGGTAAAAAACGTGTGCAATCATATCCTTTAGAATGTGCATGGTTGTATAATATGCCTACGATAAGGATCATCATACGTAATCGTGTTCTACCTTTTACAGTAATGGTTTTTATTCTTCCGAGAAAACTTTACGAACAAGTTTTAAACGTGCAGAAACTTTCGAAGGCCATTGCTCATAGTTAATTTAGTTTAGCGCATCGTGTATTTATAGGACTTACTTTATTTTGGCCGTTTTGTTTATGTTTTCAATCCAAACAACAATCGGAGAAAATTCGTATCGGAATATATTAAGTACGTTAAAAACGGAATTATAAAGAATTATTTAGCGTCATTTTTTATTGATTTTTCTCTCTTTTTCCTTTCTATCCTTCCCCTTTTTTTTTATTATTCTATAGAAAATATAATTTTCAATTATTTACCGAAGAATGCGAAAAAAGAGTTTTACAACATTGTCGAACTCGCCCCATCATTTTACGGAAATTTAAATGAACGAGAGTGAAAATAACCTTCTAGACCAAAAAAAAAAAAAAAAAAACCCACTAAACACGGGAAAAACACTCAATGAATACTTCTATATTTGTGTGTGTAACAAAGTTCCGCAGAGGATTTCAATGGTGTTTTCAAATTTCACAACAGCCAAACGACAATTGGCGATTTTAATCCGAATTACCACACAAACAATAACGGAATTATTTAAAATCATTAATTTTTTTACCGAAGTTTAGACTGAAAGATTCGCGCGTAAACCTCTTACAATCCAATATATATATATATATATATATATGCATTCCTTTTATTTTCTTTTTTTCTATACAGTTGTTTTTATTTTTATTTATTTTTTCGTCCTCGCTCCCGTCTAAAGGCTTTATTTCCCACTCATTTTTCGATCCTTTCTTCTTCCTTCTGCACCTCTCCCACTTTGTCTCTCTCTCCACCTATTTCGCGCGTGCGGGTTTCCTGTGTGTCGGATTACAAATTGAGAACCGGAATTTGGCCCATGGGGATCGTTAGGACGGCGACGGAACGATTATTACCCGGACCGGATCCCCGGCGGTGCCGTAAGACCCTGGGCCGCCCGGTAACTAATGGCTGGCGTGCATGGCTACCTCTGGGTGACATAATCTCCACGCCTGCGCCGGTCACGCTCGCTTAATCCGTTTATTGGTGGAAATGCAATTTTTTTTTTTTTTTAAAGATACTCGAAAGGTGAAATGTACAATAATAATAATAATAATAATAATAATAATAACCGAGGGGTTGTAGCGAACTAAAGGTCCGACAATGCGCTGGACCCCTCGCTGGGGAGATATCGATGCATTTTTTTTTTACGACGGTCATCCGGTAACGATAATACAACCGCGTTATCATAAAACGTGATGGAAATACCGGTTTTCGGTGTTTTATATTTCGGCTATCTTATCGTTAGAGTGTATACGTATATATATATATATATTTTTTATTTTGCCTTAGAATAAACGATCCGCAGTCACGCTTATAGATACGTGTATCTATATATATGTCACGACTAGTATTATGAATGTTCATGACATTTTTTTTTTTTTTGGTGAAAATTTTTGAAAATTTTTTAAGTCTATTTTTATTATTGAATTCTTTATTATTAAATACTTTTAGTTATTCAATAATAAAAGTACAGATGTTTTAAACTTCGATTTTTATAATATATGTTATTAAGTTTAAACAACTTTAAAATAATTATTTCAGGATTAAATGTACGGTCATTGATCACAAATAGTAAAATATTTTCCCTACTTATTAATAATATATTCAACGTGTGATGGCATAGTTGTCTTTTCTGCATTACCAATGAAAATTAATTATATTTAAGATTCCTTGAACATCAAAAAAAATTAGTACATTTTGTAAAATAATCCAGTTCGACTCTTATTTAATAAATAATAAAAATTAGCTAAATGTTAATATTAACCGCTATACGTATTGTTAATATCTTAGATAATGATTAATTTAGAAAATATATTCTGGACAGTGTCATATAACGTATTACAATATTGACCATTGACACAATTTTTTTTTTCTACAATACATATTATTTCATTAAAAGTATTTATTTTATGAGTAATTCATGAATCGACGTCAGGAAAATAAATGAAACAATCCTAACTACTTTTTTTTTTAAATATGAAAATATATAAAGTAACTTATTTTTACAGGTCATGCTTTTATATTACACCCTTTGAATTTCACAAAACGTTAGATGATTCACACATAAATCTATTACTATAACCTATTACTATACCTTTTATGTTCTTGACCACCTACATCTGACATTTGGCTCTCAATTTCTCTTGATTATGCTGCGTCGCAATATAGAGTACTAAATTACTTTTTTAATTAAAAATATTTTATAAGTAAAGAACAATAGACTGCTACTATAGTGTATAACATTTTTAAAATGCTCAAATGTTAAAAGAAAATTGAATAACAATTCATTAAATACGTAATTAAAAACACATAGTTTGACCATTATTATTATAGTATACCTACAATGGATAGGTAACTTATGCAAATGAAAAAGTTATGTATTAACAATATCCGAGATTTACCGGCTACTATTAGAATTATGAAACTATAATTATATTAGCCAATGTGCATGAATAATGTAGACAATTTCCAGTTGTTAATATTACCATGACATATACATGCTCGCAAATATCGTTCCTATATCGAAGATTTGCAAAGGTTCGATAAAAAAATTAATTTAATATACGGCTCCTATATATGTATGTATGTATATATGTATGTATGTATGTATGTATGTATGTATGTATGTATGTATGTATGTATGTATGTATGTATGTATGTATGTATGTATGTATGTATGTATGTATGTATGTATGTATGTATGT
>JAIPRL010009407.1:0-17699 GCA_025469235.1 Pemphigus obesinymphae
AAGAACTAGGCATGGGAAAACTGGACAAATGTTATGTAAATGGGGTCTCAGACCTACTTCAGAATGTGACTGTGGAAGTGCAATACAAACAATTGAACATATTGTTGAAAAATGCCCAAGGAGATTATTCAGCAAAGGCCTAAAAAATCTTCATATGGCCACTTCAGAAGCAATTGAATGGATCTCAAAATTGGACATCCAAATATAAGACTTAACAATCTCTATCTACACCAAATCCTACAAATATAAACTTAAATATATATATTAAAACTATTATTAACCTTTGTTATTGCATTTTCAATAGTATATACTTTCAATTGTGACTGATTTATGTTTTATGTTTTTATATATAGTAGCCTATGTGTTGTGTTTTGTATTTATATATTAGTTGTAATGTTTTTTTCGCCATACGAAAAATAAAATAAATAAATTGTAAAACATATTGCGCTCTCAGAATCTAAAATAATGGCCAAAAACACAATGGAGACAGGGCCGTGCCGAAAAAATATATTTTTTTTTTTTTTTGATGGGGGGGGGGTGAAAATGTGAAAATGTGAAAAAAATAATATAATATTTATAATACTGACCTTTAAACAAAAAATTAGCAAAAAAAAAAAAAAAGTAATCAACTTTTTTCCCATTTTGCCGACCCCACTAAAATCTTAATAATTCATAGTTGGCAGCTGTCTTCAAATTCGGAAAAATATTAACGTGATAAGTAAAAAAAAAAAAGACCATCGCTTTTTTTACTATTTGCCGACTGCCAATCAGAAGGATCCTCCCCTCCTTGAGACGGCCCTGAACGGGGATTTAAGGTGTCTAAACTTTCCCCTCCCCCTCAACGTTTATTAAGAACCACCACTGTATTGGTTTTGCCACTTTTAATATTTATTTTCTCGAAAAATAACCGGTGTTTTACAATTTTAACAAACTCCAAATCTGTAAATCTGTTTAAGATATCTAGTCCAAATCCTGAACGAACGATCCATCATCGTGTATATGCGTATATTTCGCATTTTTACGTCAACGTTTTCTTTTGCCGCGATAATATTATTTAATTGATTTTCATATACATAAACCTGGATAAACGTGGACCATACTATAATAATATATAATAAAGATAGTTATATAATGCAAATGTGAACCAGTGTGTTTTTTACAGTAACAACAGTATACGATAATAATATATCAACAATGACACCTTATGCATTCTGTCGAACTTCAGTGTCGGAAAACTGGTCGTATTCTTCTCAAGTCCGAAAATAGATCAATGCTACTATATGGATACATCAATCCTATTGCTCCAAAATAGAACTAAGATAATGGTGTTTTTTCTTCAAAAATCCCTCTTTTCCTCAAAATCATTTGGCCAAATAATCATATATACTCAAAGTATGAATTTTTCAAAGATCGAAAGTAAATTGTGGAGAGTGACTAGAATAATCCACTTTTTATCGTCTTTGAAACTCTGTAAAACCGTATATTATATGATCTTTTTTTTTAGTTCTAATATCTAAAAGTGCCTTAAATTATTTATATATTTGAAAGAACAGAATGATAAGTAGCTAGGTAAGTAGGCAAGTAACTAGGCATATTTTCTTAATTATATTTATATAGCTGACTGTCTACAATAAAGACAGGCACGTAGTCAAGGGAGAGGCCTAAAGAGGCCGGGCCCCCTTAGAAAAGGTCCCGTAGTCTCAGTAGCCTACCGAATCGGTGCCCTAAGTTTTTTTTAAGCCTTTTACATTACCTACAAAATTGTCTATATATTATGTAACTGGCACTTACCTGCAGCAAAAATAAAAATAAATATTTATAACTTCTTAGTTCTTATAGTTATACCTATGTGACTTTTTTGATTCTCAGTAGTGTGAGGGAACTAGTAGTTTTACAGTGATATTTATTTATTATTATTTTAGTTTTGCCAGGCTTGCTTGCACAGGATTTTGTGTCAGATGCAGCAAAAATTCTTATTGGTCCTATAATAGGTATGCGGCCCATTTTTTTTCCATCACAATGTCACAAAAATACAGTGTTTGGAAAGAATGCGTTCAATTTTTTTGAACGACCTATATATGAACGCGTTCATTTAAAAGGCATATATTGAAGACACATATATTACCAATAATAAATATATTTAATCTATGACAATAATAATAAATTATAAAATTAAAATTAAACTGAGCGTATTTCAATTTTTATATGGTCATTTAAATATAGGGTATAGACGTGCAATAAGATATAAACGGTTATAAATTAGATTAGATATGGCAGTGTGGGTTTACGTACTTGTATTCTATACTGTGGGGGTAATTTAATTTTAAACATATGTACAGACTACAGGGTACAAAGTACAATAGAATTATCTTTCTATTAACTATTTACGTGCTATTTAGGTACTATATTAACTATGCACATAGTAAAAAGCTGCGGTGAGGTACAGCGTCAAAACCCTGTTTTCGTGATTATAATAATAAGTATTTGTCATTTTTGGAGGATTCATTCATTTGTACTTTGCGAATGATAAGACATATTTTGCGGTCAGTCATAGTTTTGAGGTTATAGGCGATATTGAGCTTCTTGATAACGACACATTTTACGTTGCGTTTTCGTATAAAAAATGTTGTTTTCATATTTAGAGTATATAATATATATATATATATATATATATATATTAATAGGTATATATTATTAAGGATATGCACTATCAATATTTTTACTGATAATTTTAACCCATTTAAGTATACAAATCAATTTTGCAATTTCTCGTGGAAATACGTATCCACAGCATCGCATTATCGTGGGTATTTTAGGGAAACATTAGCCACACTCGCGAAAGTCGAAAATTAAATCGAAAATATTTAAATATCCATTGATTTGTTGTGAAACACCACGTCGCGTAAGTAACACATTAATTGAAATATGGTTTACCTACGTGTATTTCTTTCGTTCGCACTTATAAAGCTGAGTCACTCGGACAGTTTAATTCTAAAATATACCTCGAAAAAATACAAAAATATTGATAAAAATACTACAAAATTATGAGTAAAAATATTCATAGGTACATAATCACAATATCACATATAAAAACTATGAACACGACACTACACGAAAAAGCAACTTAAAATATGTCGATTTACATAATCAAAACAACTTATAATATTGCTATATAATTTCAAAACCAAATCCGAGTAGTCCGACTGAAAATTTTTTCAAGCACTTTTGAAATTAACACATTAAAGTGTTTTACAAAAAATTGATGAAAAAATCTAGTTAGAAAAAACTATATCTAAGTAAGTACTAAGTTACGTAACAATCAGTTTAAAAAAAAAAAAAAATTAACGAGCAAATTAACGCGTTCGATTTTTTAGTGAACGTTCCAAACACTGCAAAAGTATAGGAATGATTAAATATTTTATTTTTTATACTTAAAAATTTATTCAATAGTCGATCATTAATTTTTAAAGGATTGTGAATGATTTTGGAAGGTTTTAGCAGGGAAAATATTGATATGAAAAAATCTTAGATAATATAGATATTGTTATAATTTTTGATAAAAGAACATGAAAATTTTTTTAAAAACAAATGTAAAATCAATTAAAGTATTTATTTATCTAGAACATTCATTACATACAAATCAAGAATATGTTTAGGTGCAACAAAAGCACAATTTACTAAACCCATTGGACAATCCATTCGTTTATTTATCGTTACATGTGTAAGGTGTCATTAGGGCTGGTTTAAGGCGTATAGGCGACGCAGGCCCAGCCTATGGCTGCATTTTACAAGAAGCGGCATATTTGAATTAAAAAGTTTAAAATTGTTTTTTTCCTGTTTTTTTTTTTTCTAACGAGAAGTATTTCGTAGTATATACTACTATATCTACATATGTCTGCAACAAAAAGTTGATAATCTATTTTTATTTTTATTTTTGCATATTTGCGTTTCCTAAAAACATAGACGGCATAATCGAATCTTGCCTATACAAAATCTCTAGCGCCAACCCTGGGTGTAACTACCCATGTCCCATAGCTAGTAAATGTGATCAGGATCATATTTTTAAGAGGTGATTTTCTATTTTTTTGATAAACATAATCATATATAAAGGAAAACTAAACCGGGAAGGGAAAAGAACGAGTTATTTCCTAGTAATTTTGATAAATCGAAGTTAAAAATGTAAAAATATCATAGTGTATATGTATCTTACTATTGTAATGTCTGAAGAAATTGCTTCTAAATTCAACATAATATACACCAATATTCTACCCCACGAGCAAAACTGATTCTACGGCCTACTGACGGGATTTTTTTTTTTTTTTTTGCTCATCAACTGAAAAGGGCCAAAAAAATTTGGCCTCCTCGTGAAAAAAGTCTTAGCTACGTGCCTATATAAACACATAGTCAAAACAGTATTTTATTTTCATTGTAATACTGACACTCCTACATCAGTCCTAAGAAGGCTATGTAAAGGAGGTTAAACTTTTGTAATAATAATTTGGGATTTATGTTTAAACACTTCGAAAATTCAATTGTTGGGTTATGAGACAGAAAATGTCAAATATAATTTTAATTATTTATTTATATTATATTTATATTTATATATTATACATTTATTTAAAAATAAAAGAAATTATAGAATAATAATTATAGCCATCTATTTATACCATTATACGGAAAGAAACAAATAGTATTCAATTCAAAATTTGAATAGCAAATAGTGTTTTAATTGTTATTTTAATCGTTAAATTGTAAGACATTTACATTTATAATAAAAAAAAACACTTTATTTTACAAACAAAAAAGGTATATGCTACATTTATAACGTTTCGGTTCGTAGAATATTCCATTTCGAACACTGTTTATAAGATGATCGTTAATCAAAATGCCAAACACCATTTTTATTCAGGTTATTTAAATACATTTTTAAAAATTACTGTAGGTACTTACATATAGGTAGCAATAGAGATGGGCAACATTCAACGACGAGAACATTTTATACGACGCACGTTATTCTATTAACTGAATATTTAATTGAAAGTCTGAACACGAATATTAAATAAATTGGATCAACTTGTTAGATAATAGGATTAAAAATTACAATCTAACCAAAAACTCAATTAGACACGGGTTAAAAAAATGAAAAATACCTAAATTAAAACTTAACCCTTGTAAACCTTGTTAAATAATCAATTATTAATTAAAACGTAGTAAATCATTGAATGTATTTTATTGTCATAAATCATAATCATATGAGTATAATATATATTGTACAACAAATTTATAGGTAGGTGTGCAATAGCTGCATGGACATAAAATACCCTGGTACACGTATCTATATATATACATATTCAATCATTCACAGTAAAACCGAGGGTGTTCGAACGAGTGGCACATAGTTTTACACCACATTTACATCATAAAATTTAAAAAATTTTAGGTAGTTATATAGTTATATGTATATTGTATACTCGTATAACACCGAGCTTCGCCCAAAATATTTTTATAGAATGGAATTATTTATCATTGCTTTAAAATTTAATATACCAACTAAACCAGTATCCTACCAGACGTGCGAAAAGTGATTCCACCCCTTAATTGCTGCCATTTTTTTAAATTAAATAAACAAATTAATTATATGAAGTTCAAAAAATTCTACAAATTTGAATTTAATACATGTTAATTAATAACTGGTCTTCTTATTACTCTCTTCCAACCATTTGTGGTCGGCTCCCCTAGTCCTCAACTTCCATAGAACTTGATCTCTCGCATCCTCCTCACTTACACCCACCCACCTCATATCACTATCTCTATCACATCCCTCGCCTCTTTTTTGGTCTTCCTCTACCCCTCTTTCCTTCGACAAATATTCCAGTTACTACTCTTACTGCCTCTATCTTTTCCATCCATAAAATATGCACTAGCCATCTTAATCTATTCTCTCACATTTTTTCCACTATTGAAGCCAATCCTATACTACCCCTTATATATGAATTTCTTATTTTGCCTTCTCTAGTCAGTCCACTTATCCATCTTAACATTCTCATCTCTGCCACACTCATACTCTACTTTATCTTCCTATACACTGCCCAACACTTCGATCTGTACATCATTGCAGGCCTGACTACTGTCTTATAAAATTTACCTTTTAACCTAATTGGGATTGTCCTGTTAAACAAAATACTATTTGTAAATTATATTTGTTTAATATTATCCCTATTTTCCGATAATAATCGTACTTAATATCGTCGGTCATATGCGCATCACACGAATATTTATAAAAAAAAAAGCAATATTTAACAAGAGGGCGTTCAAATATTACGTCAGTACATTTTTGGCTTTTTTAGACCTCCTTCTATTAAAAAAAAAAAAAAATTCCGAATTTTATATTAATTAATTAATAATAAATGAAAAACGTTGTTACCTATTTTGAACTTTATTTTCCATACTTTGATAAATTTGATTTATTTTTTATTACTGATGACATCAGTATGATTCTAACCCCCCCCCCCCATCCCCCTTGTCATCAAAAATAAGCACACGACAGGTATTACGTAATACTTGAACTCCCCCCCCCCCAATAGCTATGCGCAAACGTCCTACGCATAAGTGCAACTAGGAGAGGGGGACTTTGGAGGCTTGCTTCCCCTAAAACTATGCACAGACCCCAAAAAGTAAAATTGTTTTTTATAATTATTAACACAAATACGATTTTGGAGAAGTTAATTCAACAAAAAAGTTTATGATATATATTTTATGGGTAAAGCCCCCCCCCCCAAAAAAAAAAAAAAAAAAAAATTTTAGAGCTAGTTACGCCGCTGATTCTACGTCTTTTTTAACAACAGCGATGACCAAACGGCCTATAATAAGGTCATTCGTAACAATAGCGATACGTAAACGTTCTACACCCATAGTAAATGTGTAGTATCCAGTGCCGGCGGAAAAACGGTCTCCGAAACTTTCTCCAGAGCATCGATATTTTCATTCAATTGATATCTTATCACTATTACAGCATCGAAACGACTTTTCCAACGTTTTTCAGCCCACCACTTTATTGACTTACTACAATGTTTCTTCAAAATTTTCCATCTGCTTGTTGAAACTGAAAACACTGTGTAAACTCGCTCAATCGTTCCATAAAAAAGCTTGGCCATAGATGAAGTTTCTGCAGCGTCTTTTAATAAGAGATTCAAGCTATGGGCTGCATACGGTACAAAAAATGCACGAGGATTCTGATTTAATATCCGTGCTTGGACACGTTTAAATTGGCCAGCCATATTTGCATCAATCACATAGCTTTGGCCTCGACAGTCATTTAAATTAAGTCCGTATGCTTTAAGATTATCAATTAAAATATTTAATAAATCCAAACCAGTAGTAGAATGGATATTTATAAAGTCCATAAAATATTTTTTGATTTCAGAAGAAGTCATTTCGTCATTTACATCCATATTTACAATGCGAATAACTATAGACAGTTGTTCCAGTCGACTTATATCAAGAGTTGTATCCATAATAACCGAAAAATATTTAGCATTTTTATTAGTTCAATAATTTTTATTTTTATGTTATAAGCCATCATAGAAATTAAAGTATTCTGAATATCGTGATCCAAATAATATACCTGTGTTTCGTGATTCTTAATTCGACGTACATGCTCGATTATTACTGGGTCGAATTTTGCTATCATTTCAACAAGTCCTAGAAATTTGCCGTTATTTCTCTGGTATAAAGCATCAGATGACCCACGTATTATGTAGAGTATAATGAGTTATGCTTGGCTAGATAGTGAATGGCTGCAAGAATCGTTTTAAAAATATCACGCCAATGAACTGATTCCTTTACAATTAAATTCCAATGTTCTTTATCAATAGTTTTACCACTATCTAATCGGATTTTAAGCTCATACCATAACACACAGCACTACAAATGATTTGGCAAGTTCTCGTGTTGATCAAGATCGCGAGATAAATGTCTCCAATCTCTTACACTCAATGTACTAAGTGAATTATTAGACTTTTGAAATACTTTGCAATAAAAAAGTATACACAATCTTTAATTCTAGAATAAATGAGCCAATGTCTATCAATTGTTCCACCATGATTTAGTTTTCGAGTATAATAATTGTCAGAAAACGGTCTTCTCTCGTTGTTTAAGTGAAATCTCAGTGGATAATTAAAGTTTAGTACTCCATAAGTCCTTATGGAGTTTTTACGATTTCAATCCGAATTTAACTTTTAATATTTGTTGGCCGATTTCCAAGATCAGTAAAATCAATTAATACATTGTTTTCTTTAACTATTGTATATTCTTCTTTACTATTAAAAAATTTGATGAAATAAGACTGGACAAATATTGATCAGTGAATTTTGGGGAGTTGAATAAATCATCAATATTATGAAACAATTGCTTGTGATGAACTGTAAAGATTGAAATATCATCCATAATAATCAAATCATCTTGAGACATAACGTCTACGTTAAAAGATGACCTTTTAAAAATTTGCTTGGGAGTATTAACAGGGGTATCAACCAACAATGCATCATTTTTTCAAGATTAGTATTTCAGAAATTTTTCAAAAATCCCTCGTTGCTTATTTAAAAAGTCTTCTCGTTTTTGCCGTTTTTGTCTTTTTACATTCCCCGCTTCATACGCCCTATATCTATCCCTGTCTCGACTTGTCATTGTTATTTTGATAAAATATATTAATCAAAATTTTGTCTAGAAATTAAAAAATACGATGATTCAATCAATAATGTTTCAGTGTTTCAGATTAGAGAAAAACATAGACAATGATATATCTGATAACAATATTTTAACTATTGTAATGTCTTGTAAATAGGTACTACGTTACTTCAGGGTCATAATTAGGAATTTTGCGCCATGGGCCAACAAAAATAAAAATAAAAATAATGTATGTTAAGACGTATTTATTAAATATAATTGCACACAAATAAAGAAATCCGTTCAAATACAGATGGTGGAAATGTATCCATCGTCCCCTCGGTTCTCGTACATAATAGTGAACTTTTATTAATTTAAACGTAAAACGATCTTTACATTCCAAAGACTATTCTAAGCTAAGTGCAATATTATTTTATTGTTGTAATACTGTCTTCCAAAATCCGATGTATATGAAAAATTATCTCTCTAAAAGTACCAATTAAAACAAATTACAAATCAGAAAGGTTTTTACCCTAAAATTCCTATTCAAATTATTCTACCTAAAAAAATGTATACAAACTAGATACATACATACAAACACGAGTACATAAATATAAAAATTAATAGGTACCTACTTAAAATGTTTTTGTACATTTCTAAAAAATTGTCAAAATGTATTCATATTTCTCTTAGGTATAATAGGTACATCAATATAGTGCTGTAGTTGATGGAAAACAATAATTTTTTTAAGTCCTAGTGTTTCAATATTTATTGGAAATCGAATTTTTAGATATAGATAAATCTATAGGCACCTATATTATTATATAATAATTACAAAATGGGAAATCTGCACACCTAAATTTATTTTGAAAAGAGTTATTTTACAATTTTACGATACAATTATAATTTATTTTTAAAAAATATAAACTTAAAAAAAAACCGGTTGTTACCTTCATAAACATTTTTCAGTATCATATATACTATATTATTATTTTTTATGATAAATATTATTTTATTTTTATAGGAGTAGGTAAGTATTAACATTTTTTAATTTGAAATTGATTTATGTAAACTTAAAATTAATTAAATAATATAATATCAACTCCATATACAAAATCAATATTTCGCATAAAATAAAATTTAAAAATAAATTATTTTATTCACCTTTCAACACACTGGACGATTGGACGATGCGCATTCAAAGCGTCGGAATATGAAAACGACGAGAAGTCGCAAACGAGGAATAATGTGCTTTGACCACACGGTCATATTATAATGTATTATATATAATGTACCCATCAATGTCTCTCGTGTAGGTATATAATATAATATTTATAAACCTATTATTTTTTTTTTTTTCATCGAAAAATCAAATAATACAATTTTATACCTTTGTAGTTTGACATACGTAGGTATTTTTTTTTATTTATTTATTTATTTTTTTTTTTGTATACATTTTTTTATCTCATATTGTGTTTTATTTTAATTTTATATTTATGTCCAAAGCACGAGGCCCGTATAAACGCGGGACCTGGTGCAGTCGCACCAATTGCACCGCCCTTCTGCCGGAAAGGTGGTATAATTTGACGGTTACACCGATAACCAAGACAAGTTTATTTGTTATTTTACAATTTATTACAATTTTATGTTAAAGTCTGTAGTTTTTCATTCCACTTAGAAATCCAGTAGTATTCCCATTGATTATGTATATATAACAGATGTGCAATGCTGTAGGGAAAATCGGGGACTAAAATTATGGTCATAATTGCTGTCTAGAGATGGCGTTGTATGAGTCATCAATAAATTTTTATTTAAAATGACATTTTATTATTTTTGTTATTGTCGGTGGCGCATGGGTATCAGCAAAAAAAAGTAGGTAAAAGAAAAAAAAAGCGAGAAAAAAAGGCAATGGGAAAAAAAGCAAAGGTAAAAAAAGCAATCGGAAAAGAAATCAAAAGAAAAAAATGCAATATTCTTAAGTACCTATACATTATAATAAATACTTAAAAACGTAACTGTCAAGTATATTAGGTATTTTCGTAATATATATAACACTTATTATATGAATTATAGGTATTTCAGTTTTTAAAATCAATATTTTTTGGTTCTGGGCGGGTTCTGTACCCCTGGATCCCCCCCCCCCAGGAAATATACCACTATATATATTATAATAGATATATTTAACAGTATTCTATTATAATATTGAAAAAGCACCTATTTTATTCTTTTACGCCTAATCTTGTGCCTACTGAATACCTATACTTATTTATTTTACTGTCATTGAAAAATCGTGTATTAATGTATTAATGTATTATGAATCATGGTATTTATATAGTATATATACATTACATAAATAATGTCATTTTGGTTGGGAATCACAATATATAATAGGGACTATATCAACCTATATTTTATAATATATAGATTAGATTTGCTCAAATCTCAAAAACTTTTATTTTGGAACAACAAATATCGCCACAGAACGTGGAGCTTATGGATTTGTGTATAGGAACTTGGAACGTGCGATCAATGTATAGGACTGGAAGGATGACGACAATCATATCGTGTCTTGAGCGATACAGATTAGATATAACGGAAGTTCAAGAAGTAAAAGATGGGATGGAACTGGTAGTATAAGGTCACAAGGAAACACAATTTTTTACAGTGGTGGAGAAAAACACGAAAAGGGAGTAGGCTTTATTATTAAAGACAAAGTTTTACCAGGTGTTGTCAAGTTTGAACCAATAAGTGATATAACATGTTATATGGAGTTAAAATGCAGATGATTTAATATTATAATAGTAAATTTCTACGCACCTACTGAGGATAAAAATGAAGAAGTAAAAAATGCTTTCTATGATGAGCTGGACAGTGTATGTGATGGATTACCGTCGGGAAAGCCAAAAATTATTGTTGGCGACTTCAACACAAAAATCGAAAAAAAAGGGTATACAGACCAACTATTGGTAACAACAGTCTACATGGTGAATCCAATGAATATGGAAACAAATTGAATACCTTTGCAGCAGCAAGAAACATGGTTGTAAACAGCACAATGTTTCCACACAAAAACATTCACAAACAGACTTGGATATCACCTTGTGGGAAGATAAGAAACCAAATGGATCACATAGTCGTCGACTGGCGAATAAAATCAAACATAGAAGACGTAAGAAGTATGAGAGGTTGTTGAGCGATTTCTGATCATTTCCTGGTAAAAGCAAAGTGCAAACTAAAGATCTCAATGGGATGGCAGAAAAAACAGAGTTTCAAAAAAATCAAATCAACAGAGAGCTAGTGAAAAAAAACCAAGCCAAGGAATATCAGGAAAAATTAAATAAATACCTTTCGAATTCTGTACACGACACAAATATAGACGAGTTGTGGAGGAAGAGTAGAAACAGCGGTAAAAGAACCGCAGTAGAAGTATTGGGTCATGAGCGTCAGAAAAGAGAAAACCCTGGTTTAATGATCAATGTAAAAAGACCACGGAAGAAAGGGATAAAGCCAGATTAAAAGTATTACAAGACCCAAGAGAAGACAATAAAAGAATACTAGCCATAAAACAGCGAGAGGTAAAAAAATAATAAGGATGAACACAAAAGAGCATGGGAAAAAGAAAGAATACAACTCATAGAAAATAGTAGAAAGAATATTGTGCGAATATTTTTTGAAAAAGCGAACGAAGTTCACATGGATTTAAACGTAAATCATCAATGATTAGAGGAGAAAACGGAACTTTATTGACCGAAAACGGAAAATAGCAGGGGAGTTTAAGAAAATGTTTAATGCACTATTAAACCAACCCAGTGAAAGGACAATTATAGAAGAACAGATCTCAGTAGAGCAAAAAATAGAACCACCTTCAAGAGCAAAGGTAGAAACTGGTTTGGAAATGCTCAAAAATGGAAAGGCGGCTGGAGAGGATGAAATAATTTCTGAATGCCTTAAAAAAGGAGGACAACAATTAACAAACCAGATACACAATCTGATGATTATTAAAGTTTGGGAACTTAAAGAAATATCATTCTCGTGGCGTACATCTATTCTATGTCCTGTTTTTAAAAAGGGAGACCCTATGGACTGTAAAAATTATAGGGCAATCTCGCTATTGAACAAAGCGTATAAAGTAATGTCTAATATTCTACTTGTTAGAATAAAACGTTATATAAAAGAAATTATTGGAGATTACCAGGGAGGATTTATGGCAGGAAAGTAAACCCTAGATCAGATACACGTCATTAAGCAAATAACTGAAAAAGTCACGAATTCGACAAGGATATACACCTCTTATTTATAGTTTTCAAGGCCGCATACGATTCGGTGAACAGAGAGAAGCTATGGAGCGTAAATTTACCGATTGGGTATACCTGGAAAGTTTGTTAGACTAATCCGTACATGTGTACAGGGATCAAAATATAAAGTGAAGGTCGAAGGTGTCATGTCGGAGGAATTCGAGGTAGAGACAGGGCTTAGGCAGGGTGATGCCTTATCCCCAGCTCTGTTCAATATAGCATTGAAATCAGTCGTAAGAGAAACCCTAGTAACAACGAGTGGAATTAAAATTGGAATTGACAAACAATTAGTAGTGGCGGCATATGCAGATGATTTAGTCATAATGGCAGAAAATTAAGCGATTCTAAAGAACACTACAAAAACTTGGAATATGGAAAGAGAATTGGGTTAACAATAAACGAGGATAAGACAAAATACATGGTCGTAACTAGGAATAACCATAGATTAGGACACTTGGATATTGGTAACTATATATTTGAAAGAGTAGATAATTTTAAATACCTAGGAGTGGACATCAAAAAGGACGCAAATAGCCACGAGGAAATAAAACTTAGATTAACAGCGGCAAACAGATGTTATCTTGAATTGGTTCCTGTATTTAAATCAAAGATTTTATCGTGGAAGACAAAAATAACTCTTTACAAAGTACTAGTGAAACCGGTACCATTGTATGCGTGTGGGGCGCGGGACACGACAATGTTGGATGAATGTAAACTGGCGACCTTTGAACGGAAGGCATTAAGAAGAATATATGGACCAAAAATTAACAATAAAGAAGAATATGAGATAAGGACAAACCAAGAAATTCAAGACCTATACGGAGAAGCAAATATCATTCGAGTTCTAAAAAGTAGCAGATTGAGCTGGACCGAATACGTGTGAAGATCAGAGGGTACAATCGGACAGATGACGAATTGGAGACCAGGCACAAAGAGACCTATGGGACGTCGTAGACAAGATGGAAGGATAAAGTTGTCAAGGACTTGAAAGAACTCGGAGTAGAGAATGGGGAAGAACTGTCGAGAAACAGGGTCCGATGGAGACAAGTGGTTGTTGCGGCAATGGATCTAAATGGCCTGTAAAAGCCTCGAAAGAAGAAGAAGATTAGATTTACAGTTAAAAGAAAATGTCAATGTCATTATCTGATTTATTATTTGGAAAATTAGTCCAAATGTGTATAGGTAGTATATAAAATATACCTGCCTAATAAAATATAATATGTTCAGTCACCTTCTATAAAAGTTCACCATATTATTGTTACAAGTAGACGCCTGTAAACTATATAGCTACAAGAAATTTTCAATTACATTATTTTAAATAATATACTCGTATATTATAATATGGCCGAAGTAATCAAATCGAATAAAGGGTCAGATAAAATTGTCCATAATATTTAATATGTACCTACGTATTTCATTACAAAACACGTATACAACTATAAAACAGCATTTTTTTTTCTTATTTCTCGTTATATAATCCCCATAATAAAACCTAAGTACTTCAATATTTTAACTGTCACCGTTTTATTTTATAAGTATTTATAAAATGTACCAGTTAAATATGTAAATTGCATTTTTTTTCTTCTACTTTTTTTACCTTTGCTTTTTTTCCCTAGATTCGGTGCGTGCACTATGATCGATAGCATATTACGATATGGAATCGTAATATTTAGAAGTATTTTATATGTAGATATATTTTCATATTATTTTGGATCTTTTATAATCTACACAACCGGCTGCACGTCGTATTATCGGAATTGCCGCGCATCGAAATATCCGTCCATGTAAACGAATTATTCAAAACACGACAGAAAACACCTACACGCACTTCCAATATTAGGTAGATACATATTGTATAATAAAATTATCGTAAGTTAACGATTATGATTCTAAAATAAAGGCGAGAACCTTAAACTATAATCGATTTCCAGCATTTTGAGATTAATTAATTCTACCATGTTATATAAACTGTAGAAAAACATTAAAAAATCTTATTTTCAATATTTTATATAAAATCAAAAAGACTGGTGTACGATTATATTTAAAGTTTTCACCTTTATTTTGTTACTTACGATAAATACATAATCATACAATATGTAGGTACCTACTTTTGGAAGTGCAAAACCATGTTTTTTTTTTTTAAAGACAAATATCGTAATTTTACAATAAAAATTGTACCGAGCCAGAACAATTTATGTAAATTATATAAATACGAGTATAAATCAAAAATTTAAAAATATTGTTTAAAATGTTTTAAGTTCTGAGCGGAGCGAGGAATGTATTGGTTTTACAAAGATGTTTTTTATTTTGTCTATATACCCAATAATTCTACCAGGAGTGCTCCGATTTGTACAACATTACCCCGTTTCTGGTAGTAAATCTTGTCTAGTTGGTACTTTAAAGAAGTTATTTTTCGATTTTCTCAAGTTTTTTAACGCGGCAGGACAAACCAACGAAAAATGACAAAAAATGCTAAAAATGGGATTATGTTAACATCACATTTTCAACAACACAGTTTCTTTGTAATTTCGAAAATAATCAATCTAGAGTTTTGAAATTTTGAATAAAGAAGTATCTGTATACTATACTAAAACAAAAAAAGTTTCATTCTATTATAGGCTACTTATAGTATTTTTGGACTTTTGAGGTATTTCATTCATAAAAGGTCTAATTTTTTGTCTAGGTTTGAAAATTTAATACAATATTAGATAATAGTTTATGTTTTCTATTTCATAAAAATTTCCTATGCCGAAAGTCTAAACCCCTTAAAAAGTGGGTTTGTGGCATCTTCTTAACATATCACAACTGTAAAAAATTTGGTTATTTGATTAAGGATAGGTACCTATATAGTGGTACAAAAAAAATAAATAAAACAACAACAAAGGATTATAGGTAATTAATATTATATTGTATAATACATATTTTTATAAATTATATCATATAAAAATATTACAAATCACACCTTTTGATTTTTGATTGTCATAGTGACAAGGTATTGGACTTACAGATTTTAACTGCAAACATTTGGGTTGATACGAAACGATTGAACAAACTCATAGGTACAATATCAGAAAAGAAGAATGAATCCCATATGAAGAGAAAGAATATATAAAGGAATGTTGGACTAGACATTCTTAAATATGATTTTATATTTTTAGTTTGACAACTTTAACTAATTAGAACGTAGTTGGAAAAGTTTGCCAGTTTTTTAAAATATTTTACAAATCAATAATAGTCTATAATATAATATAATTTATGTTCTTTATAAGATTTAAAATTATCTTTTCACCATTCATTAATTAAAATATTGTTTTTCATTTTAAGTGTTAATTTAAACCTAATTTTTTTTTATGCTGAATTTGTTCAAAATGTTTTTAAAAAATTTGTAAGACTCGATTAATTATTTTATTAAAAGAAATTGATAGTGTCTTAAGTCCCACATCATGGTCAAAAGATGAATAATTTATATTTATTAAAAGTAGTTGTCTTTTTTCACCTAAATTTGTATCAGTTAATAAATTATTTTGACACTGGTTGCAAATAAATTTTTATTTTTTATACTTGAAAGCAAGATATCCCACGAAATAGATAACTGAACAGTCTTCCAATGTAATTTTATCTGTTATCATCTTGACTATAGAGCACGTTTCATCATCTGTTGTACTTGAAATTGAGGAAATATTTAATTCTGTATCAGAAGATGTTTTGGTGTTAATGTTGGTGTATGGAGCTACTACGTCAAATTGTATAATATCATCGGTTTTTTTTTGTTATTTTGGGACGTTTCACAATTACTTCCTATCGATTAGATATAGAAAAATAGCAACTGCTTCTAATAGAAGTTCTTATGGTTCGAGGTATTAGATTTTTATTATATCCTCCTTTTTGCCGAAAATGCTGAATAAATTTAGTACATCTTGGTTTAGTCGATTTGTCATTAGAAATGCTATTTTATTACTTCTTTCCTCTTCAAAAAATTGCAAAATGGCGTTAATAGTTTGCGTAAATCCTTTAAAACGCGATATTTGCAAATTTTTCCTTTTTTAATTTTTATTAAGTTCACAAAATATTTTGAAGCTTTTAACAGTTCCTGAATGATTTAAAATGGTGAATTATATGGGTTATGACTAAAAAGTGACCTACAATCAAAAAAATAAATAGATTGTTCATAAATTCGAGGAAATTGGCAATATCAATTGCAGTTTTAGTGCGAAGTTGTTGGATTTCTGTACAAGTGCGGATAGCTGAAGACATGAAATGACTGAAGACTTGAACGGCTAGCTTAACTCTCATTTTTTAAAAAGAAGTAGAGTAAATTTGCGAATCTGTAATTTTAATTAGTGCTCTACTGTTTTTATTTAATTTGTCTATTTATAAGTATCTTTTATGTTATAAAATGAAAATATTTTTTTATTTTTTTGAAAACAAGCCTCAATAAAATTGTTTGGTACACTTTTTAATGAATGTGGAACATCATATATAGAAAATATTTTATGATTATTTACAAAACATATTGTTTGGGGATTTGTCAACACTGTAAGTTTTTGTAGGTTATGTTATTGTATTTTTTTATGTATATGAAAATGTAAGCTGCTAGCAAGCAAAGTTTTTAGTTTTTTTTTGGTGTTCTATGTTCTATAATAAATTAAAATGTAAATGTGTTTTTATTAAATGGTTTGAAATACAGTCCACTGAGTAACAGTGTAATTTTGCAATTAAGATGTGTTAATTTATTAAAAC
>JAIPRL010009408.1:0-17698 GCA_025469235.1 Pemphigus obesinymphae
CCCATCAAACTATTATATCCTTTTAAATCTTTTAATGTTCTATTGAGAGCTTCAAAGTCACCCCTGTGGGCCATTATAATTAAATTAAATTACAGTTAAATTATGTAAACTAAATACAATTGAAATCTTTACCCGGGAAACTCGAATAAACGAATTACATTAACAATTTACACTTGAAATGCCCATTTTTTGCCCATTTCAATCCCTTAAAATCAAAATTTTTCAAAATCCTTTCTTAACGGTCCTCTACATTATGAAACGAAACTACAGACCAAATTTCATCTTCATAGCTTCAGCGGTTCCGGCTAGGCGATGATGAATGACCCAGGGACAAGTCTTTTTATATATATAGATAATATAATATACAAATTATGTTAAAAAATGACTGTAAAATAATTGTATAATATATGATTAACATGCTTTATTTTAAGGAGTCTTTAAAATTAAAGTATAGAACATTTTTTTATGTTGAATTTTAATGACAAATATATTAATTTACTCATATTTCGAGATACAATCATAATACATATTCAAACTACAAGAATATTAAAAAAAAATTGTGATTATCATTGAAAATCGAAAGTTGAGACTTGTATCTCATAAATTAAGTAGGAAAAATTTTTGAAAAATTAATTCAAATATGTGTATTATAATGTCAAATCAGAATTCAAAAATATTAATTAGGAGCCGAGAAAAATGCAATGTTGCATATTTTTTGAACACTTTTTCTATATAAATATATATGTAGGTACATATATATATTACACCTATCGATTTTGAAATTCGATAAATAATTTGTGTACTGAATATGAATTTTTAGCTGTTTGTGTATCACTATTGTTTATTTTGACCTTTTTTGTACATTGTTTGTGTATCACTTGTTTATTTTTGCCTTTTTTTTTTGTACATTGTTTGTATAATGTTCAGTAAAATAGTTAAGGTTACGGAGTTCATTGATTAGACGAAAGTTATTAAAAAAATCGATAAAGTACCTCTTTACAAATTGTTCTTAAAATTAATTTTCAATCAGATTGCTCTTTACCCAAAAACTACCTATTATTCGATCCTCACGCCGAAAAATTTTCCTGAAAAAGTTTTAGAAATAGGTAAAACGGCAATACACATAATGATGATGCATAATTTTTTGATGCAGGTAAACAGGCGATACGTAAACGATGACTGGACGAATTTTTTATTATGTAATAATTTAATATTTGTTAATATTAATATTAACTTTAAACATGACACGGCCCCTGATAATCTATACATTGAACAAACGTGTATATATAGGTAATTACATCCGATCATAATCAATCGTCTACTTCGTCTTGCGACCAGCGTTGGTGGTAATGCCTTAGCATCAAACAGAAAGTTAGGCGGACAATGAGTCCGAGGATAACACGTCTAAATATTGCCCCTGTTAATCATGAAGATACATCAAGGTACTAATTTCGAACAACACAGAATGGGATCATAACCGGATATGAATATATCCGGATTAGATATCAGAGACACGTTTCTCTCGATAAATTCAGATATACTGCCGATCGTGGTACACGCAATTTTGACCGGTCAAACTACATTTTACATTTTACATATAAGGGTGATTTCAACGAAATTTTCGGTTTCCTAAATCGCCCCCTAGAATAGTCGATGCTTATCCCTATCCGTGATTTTAAAATATTTCTGCCGTATTTCTATGGTGAAGAGGAAGAATACCCTATGTGTTTTATCAGTAATTCGATATGCATTATGCAATAGTATTTTTGATTTTCATCAACTTAAAAATATATTAGAAATAGGAAACAAAAAGCAAACTATAAATAACATAATTATCTAACGACTGATGGAGCCGATTTTTAATAAAATATGCATTTTCACACGTTTTATGAGTTGTAAAAATATCGATATTTTGGTTTTTTCTCATAAAACGTGTAAAATTGAATATTATATCAAAAATCAGATCTATCTATAATCTGGATAATTTTGTTCTTTATGATTTATATTTTATTTCATCTTTCTATAATATTATCAAGTTGATAAAAATGAAAAATGTTTTTTTAATAAATATCATAATTATACTCAGAACTTCTAATTGTAATTTTATTATATTACTATGACTTCATATTTAATGAATCTAAATTTCTGTAAAATATTTGCATATAACAATCTATAAGTAACTTTTTTTTATTAATTTATTTAATTGTTTTTTTTTTTTTTATAAAACTAAAAATTAATGTTCTATATTTTATAGATAGCTGCAAAACTAAAAATAAAATAATAATAAATTAAATAAATATCTATGGTACTAGTTAACTGATTACAGACTTACCATGATTTTGGGCCATCCGTCCATCCTGACCAATATTTTCGAATGCAAGAGCTATAATATCATATTGAGCCATTATGATGAAGCCAAAAGAAACGATGAAAATATCAATAACTATATATACGAATATGTTAAACATAAAAATTGCAAATTCAAAAATGTAAAATAAAATGAAATAATTATTATAGGTGCATATGGACACCGGGTATCGGTTGTTGAAGATGTTTTCCATACGTGTTTCTACAAACGATGCCTGCTTATTATACAATATGAGAGGTAAAATGCCCCAAGTGACCAACGATCCGATTGAGAATATGCTTAAGAATCGAGTGATCATTGACGATATCTTGACATATTTGTAGAGAATATTAACGTATTTCTGACACTCGTTACTGGTCAAGGAATTTACTCGCGCCAAATCGAATAATTCCCAAATTTTATCAGCGTTATACAAAAATATTGATATTTTTATGACATTCGAAAACAACATCCAGTAAATGAATATTAACAATATTTTGGAAAGGTCATCAATGGAATCTTCCATCTCGATAAACCAACCCAACATTCCGTAAACGGTTAAACTAAGAGAAATAGTAAGGAGCAAAACTAAAATCAGGCGGTAAACGTTAATATTGAATACTTTTCTAGTACTCGGGTCGATTACATGATAAAAACGAAATAACTTGAAGAGTTGCAAATCAATTACATTCCTGTTGAATTCCAATGAACTCATTTCGACGTTCAAATGATTTAATCTAAAAATCCATAAAAAAAAAAAAAAAAATGTATTAAGTATATAATTATAGTATGAAGCTGACAAACCTATTTTGATGTTTAAAGCAGTGGAGACAAAAACCAAATATTATGTATAATATGAATATTTTTTTACCGTAGTGATATCACTATAAATTACACTTGTTTATAATATATAATAAAATATAACGTAGCATGAAAGAAAATTTGTTCTACTAAATTCTGCCTACTGTGGGTGCTCAGGTAGGTAAAAGAACACGGAGCGCCAGGAATGTTAATGCATCAATATCATTTAATATGCGTCACGCAAAAATATAGGTATTGCTTTCACCAATAATTAGATATACATTTTTTATAGGAAACTTATTTTAGAATATAATGTTTGACCTAGTATAGAACTTACCTTCAAAGTTATAATCTATTGGTGTTCATCACGACTCACGAGTTTACCGTTCATTATGCACACTCCATTGATATTTGATATATTTTTCGAGTCTTCTTGTTATTCCCCAAACAGCAAATCAATATTTTTATTAAATATATAACTAAAATTATTAATAAAATGTGATTATTATAGGTACCGTGCAAACGTCCTCTAGCGCTACCTAGTTGATAATATTATAAGTTTTTTTATTATATACCTACTATAAAAAAAAATTAGTATATATAAAAAAAAATATAATATATGTATATATAAAAGAACTTATGATAGTATCAATATCAACATAATAACAAAAATGTGACAATGAACCATTTTCGTTGTTTAAATTGTATATTTTAATTTTTAATTTATTAAACATTGGATTTTTGACTATTTTATATTTTGTATAAATAATTAAAATGAGTAATAGAATGTGTTGTGTTGTTAATTGTTGCAACTCCTATAAAAATACAACAAATGTAAATTTCTATAGTTTCCCCAACAGACCCCATGAAAAAGAATTAAAAGTACAGTGGACAAAGGCTGTAAAAAGATTGGAGTAAGTTTGATAATAAATAACTGCATAAAATCGTTTTATTTATTTATTTTATATATATCTAATTCTACCTTTTTAGAAAAAATGGCCAATTATGGCAACCAAAATCGCATAGTCTTATATGTAGTGATCATTTTGTTGGAAGCCAAAAATCATCAAAAGATCCAAATAGTCCTTCTTATGTACCTTCTTTATTTCCTCAAGTTTACAAAAATAAAAGTATTAATGAGGAACAATCAATAACTAGATATAAACGAAATTTGAAACGCCATGAAGTTAAATTGAAAAATGTACCAGTCAATTCAACATTAAATATATCAATGGAGAATACAGAGAACCATTCAGAACCATTTGTTTGTACCAAGTTAAATTATGCTCATGTTGCTTGTCAAGCTGGCTTTGATTATCTTCATAAAGATTTATTTAAATTTGAATGTGTATTTAATAAATTAAATAATGACGTATCCACTCAAGCATCAATCCCATTGGATTATAATAATACTTTTAAAAAGCCTAACACCAGTGACATTTCTTGTGGTCCTGATACATCTTCAATAAATTTGAATTATGAATCTCAATTAAAAGATTTAACTGGTACAACTTTTAAAGTATTTAAACTTTTACTTTCATTAATGGTTGATTTAACCTGTAGCACTATTAGTAAAGAAAATAGGTTATTAATTTTTCTAATGAAAATTAAACTTGGTATTACATATTCAGCTATTGGTGTTTTCTTTAATATTAATCGTACTACAGTTGCAAGAATATTTTACAGTATTTTAAATTCTTTGACGACAAAAACAAAAGAGTTTATATTTTGGCCAAATAAAAAAACTATTTTAGAAACTTTGTCAAAATCATTTAAAAAAAATTTCCCAAACCGTCGATGTATTACTGACTGTACTGAGATTAAAACTGAGCAACCAAATACTGTTGAACAAAGAGTAAACATGTACTCGAGGTATAAAAATGTTTAAAACTGTTTAAAGTTCTTGTTGCTATAACTCCAAGGGGTTTAATTTGTTTTTTGTCAAAATGTTATGGGGGCAAAGCAAGTGATACATTTATTACCAACGATAGTGGATTTTTATCACAATTGGAGCCTGGAGATGAAGTATTAGCGGACAATTATTATTATTAATAAATAATAGTAATTAAATCAATTTTGAGTAATAGAAGTTAACTTTAAATACCTCATGTTTACTATTTAAGTTTACTTTATATATACCTAATATTCATAATTTTTGAATTCTTAATTAATTTTTTGTTTTTAAAAATTAACTATTAAATATAATAATAAATAAATATATATATATATTAATTAATAATAAATTATCATTATAGTATAATATAAATATGTGTATATAAACTGTATAGTGTAGTTATTAAAAATAATAGGTATACCTATATTTACAAATGTATATAATTTGAATGTATTTATAATGTAATAAGTTTTGGTAAATAAAAGTCAAAGTAAAAAGATTCTAACCTTGTTAATATATTTTTTAAGAACAAATCATTCTTTTCAATAGTAATAATAATTGGGTCTATTTTATTGTAAACCAAAAGATCACAAGTATTTAAACCACTACAATACATTAAAATTTGACATTGTGTGTAGTATTGGTGAGTTGTTTTGAGACATATTTGGTTATTTTCATATTTTAAATAAGAAACATTAGGTTTATTATTAATAGAATCAAATATAGGTTTATTTTGACAAGAAATTGGACATTTTATCTCTAAAACTTTTGTCAATATTCCTTGTTTATAAACTATACCGTCAGGGCTAGCACAAAGCCATGTGTTCTGGCTATGAATTATAACTCCACATTTAAGAACATTAACATTTAAATGAGTAGAATAAAACTCTACTGCTATATCTTTAAAGTTTTTGCCATAAGCTACATTTATTTTACCCTTATAACCTAATTCTTTATAACTTAAAAGAGATAATGTCAATTGTTCTTGATTTTGAACTGATAAATTCTTACATGATTTGATTCTATGAGCCTTACTACTATCTGATATTCTATTTTTCCTAATTTTTACCCATAAATCACATTCAGATTGTAATTTTGTAATACTAAATATTTGAGCAATTCTAATTTTATCAACTTTTATGTTTTTAAAAAAGTATTCATTTTCATTATAATTTAAAGGATAGTAATAACCTGAATTTAAAATAAATGAATTATTGTTCTACAAGCATAATATATCATACATATGGCTTTTGTCTATATCTTTTTCAACTTTATCTAAAATAAAATCTAAACATTTTTTAGATTCTATAAATCGCTCACATTGCTGTTCCTTTTCTATCATATTAGTTAAAATACATGGAACTAATGAAATATCATACATTTTAATAAGAGATTCATGATTAATTGACTTAATTTCAGGATCACACATTTGTTTACGTTTTTTTCGAAACAAATTTTCAATGGTTTTTCTTTTTTTTATTTAGCCTCACCCGACTTAGAAGGCTTTCCCCATTCTTGTTCAACATTTGTTTTCGATAATGTCTCTTCATTATTGATGTAGTATATGAGAGCTGCAATATGCTTACATTTACATCCAGCGCTTGCAGCACATGGACATAAGCAATGGGTTACATGTCTGGTGAGATTTATCTACACAAATGTTTTACTTCTTAATAAAATATAAATTACCTAGTATAAATATAATATCTTTCAAATACCTCCAAAGTTACTTTATAAGGTGGTAAACTAACAGATGTCTGCCTTATAACAAAACCAGTAATAGTAGAATATCCATTTGATTGTTTTATTTCTGTAACTGTATGCACATGTCCACTTTCCACCAATTTAACCCCATTATTATTTTTTAAAACATATTCATGGTTAATTGCATTAAAGCCACATTTTAAAATTATGTCAGGTTTATACATTTTTAATTCAATAAAAGATTATTGTTAAACAAAATAGTTGGTAAATTATGTTTTGAAAACAATTGCCTAATAAGACCTATATAATAACTACCCAATAAAAGATATTTTAAAGTTTGATAATAATAGAACTTTGAGAGTTGTCCACTAGGTATTGTTGTATGCACGGTACCGATAGATATACTTATTACTAATCAGTCGTGGATACTGTACAGCGACTGTAAATCTAAACTGTAATACCGTTGTTGGGTTTGTTGTTGGTAATGATCGGGAATATTCTCAAAATACCTGCGTACAAACATTTTATATAGGCGTGACCGTCTCCACACCTCCCTCCAAACCGTCCAGTCAAGCCTACATATGGGTTGCCCTGACCGGGTATCTGCGTTTGTTGGTTGATTTGTGTTATAATTAAGTGCCGCGTTAAGTTGTGAAATTTTGTTTCATTCATCATTCCGTTCAGCGCTGTCGCACCGTACACGTCTGTCGACACCGTCTTCTCCGCTGTACACTACGTCTACATAGATTACGTTGAACACACCACGCCGTCGGGATAACGTGCCTTCCTCTGGAAGAAACTGCGGTGTCCTTATTGACCAAAACATCGATTTAAATCTTCGTTTTAATAGCAGGGCCCGGTAAATTGCACTCGCGTGGCCGTAGCAAGACCCACCAGGGCTGACTCGCGCGGTCATCCCACAGTCGCCTCTCTCAAATATGCCACCCTCAAATCCTCACTCTCTCTCACCCACCAAATCCCGCAGTCGCTCCCAGTTAGTTGAAAAACGGACCCTCAACCCAGACAGTTTAACCACTAAATCCAAAAAACGTCGCGAACAGCGCAAACGAGCTTCAATCGCCAACCCAATGTCCACAACCCACTCTGAATCCGACGACTTCTCCACTCACGAAAACGAAAATACAATAACTCAGTCTCAATCTTCATCTTCCTCCCGGAACACCTTTGTAAACTCAACCAGACAAATAGACGATTCCCCAACTGAATCTGTTACCAAAATCCGTACCCCTCCGATCTATGTAAACTCAGCTGCCTGGCGTAAACTGGCTCCTACAATTTACAACGATCCAGAGTTCACCTCTTCAAATGTCACCGCTAAATCTAATTCCGATGGTAAAATCCTTATCCAAACTATGGACACTAAACATTTCCACATAGTGCAAAAACACCTTTTTGATCAAAAAGCTGAATTTTTCACTCGCACCCTTCTTGCAAATCGTCCTCTCAAAACAGTTTTAAAGGGAATCCCTATTGATATTTTCGAGGAAGAGGTTCGCGCGGAACTAATGACCTTAAACTTCGATGTACAAATGGTAAAACGATTCGGTGCAACAACAAAACCTCTCCCAATTTGTCTTGTCACTCTCGCAAGAGAGGCAAACTCCAAAGAAAATTTCGGCATTTCAAACCTCTTCTACGTAAGAGTAGTTGTAGAACCCTTCAGGAAAACTGGCCCCTCGCAATGCCATACATGCCATTCGGTCACGGCTCCCAAAACTGAAATCAGTTGCCCAGATGCGTCAAATGCTCGAGTAATCATCCAACAAACTCATGTACCAAACCCAGAGACACTATCGCAACCTGTTGCAACTGTGGGGGCCCTCACACGGAAAATTATCGCGGTTGCCCTTATTAAAATCATGCGAAAAGCACTGAAAACAAAAACACCGGCCAACCAAATCCCGCTCCTTCTGCTCCACAAAAACCTTCAACATAATCTCAAATTCAATTAAATCCATCTAAGAGCTATGTCGTCGCATCCAGAAATGAAAGTAAAAACGGACCAATTATTAACACTTTCCATATAGTCAAATTGCTCACCGATCTACTTGCAGCAATTAACTCCTCGGACGACCCAAAAGATAATAACAAATAAATTATGCTACTAATAACAACAATAAACTCAGTCCTACGTCTCTTCACAACTCCAAACTCCAATGAATAACCTACGGATATTGCATTGGAACACCAATGGCATGGCCAAAAAACAAAATGAACTTCAAGTTTTCACTTCCTACAATAAAATTGACATAATACTCCTGAGTGAAACTCGCTTAAACCCAATGACCAAGCTTAAAATCCGAAACTTCATAACCTACAGAACCGACTTCCCACCAAAACGCGGCACACCATCTCACGGGGGCACCGCCATCCTAGTCCACAGAAAAATCGTCCACCAACCAATAAATCTCAACACAAAACTTCGATCCACCTCAATTAAAATCTAAATCAATAGTAAAGAACCTTTAATCACCTCTGTATACAAACCTCCAAATTTAACTGTACAAAATAGTGATTTCGACATCCTAAAGGAAAACCCAGTGTTTCTCAACCTTTTTAAAGTTACCGCCCTCTTGAGTAGCAATACATTTTTTAACGCCCCCCTATGTGATGATTCTATAATTAAGGTTATGGGGAGAGAGATGGAAATTGAGCTGATGATTTGGAAAATAAAAAAATTTAAATGATCTAATAACTCATGTTTTCATTTATGTTATATATTTCATATTTTTTTTATTTATAGTACTAGCAAATTAATTAAATTAAACATTTGAAAAAAACTTAATAATGTTATCAATTTATATTTTATAAAAATAAATACATTTTTTAGTTTATTTAAAAAAAAATATTGCTAGGCTTATTTATTTTTGTATACATGATTTTTGATTGTTGAAAATTATTAAGAAAACGATAATGGTAATTTTTGACGAATAGGGAATTTATTAGCTCGATATTCCCCAATTATGGCCAAGTGATTAAAATAAACTGATGAACAACTATATCGATTTACCTATTTGGGGGTGCATTCTCAAAATGAATTTACTAACTTACTTGGTACGAAAGCACGTGATGTGTTGATCAGAGAAATTAAAAAGGCTGAAATCTACTGCGTGATTGCAGGTACAACATCTGATATATTTTACAATGATCGGCTTACAATCAACATACGTTATATTACCGAGAAAAATAGTGAACTTATACCAAATGAACGTCTTTTGCGCAGAATTACCCAAAACAATTTTTGAAGTATTGAATTCGCTAGGATTACGAGTGGATAAAATTGTTTTCCAAAGTTATGTCTTTGCAAGTAATATGTCCGGTAAATATAACGGCATACAACAAAAATTGTAGGAAATGTGTCAAAGGAATATTCCGTATATTCCTTGCCAAGCCCACCGAATTAATACTCTTTATAGAATCAACCTGCCCTTTTTTAATAAAATAATTTTTTGGAACACTGGAGTGTTTGTATATTTTTTTTTCTGGAAGTACACCAATGTTTACAGGAGGAACTTAAGAGTGTCGAATATAACAAAAAAGAATATAGCGTTTTTTTAAAATGAAGTTTTTCCTCATAACTTCTAAAATAAACCGACCGCCCAATTCTGACTTCACCATGGTTTCATTGCTATCATTGACGCGGACCTGCTTTATTATTACGGGCTGTTGGTAGACGTCCGCAACAATAGGTTGGTTGATCCGGCTACAGGTTCAACGTGGAAGACCACTGCGGCACACGTACGACTCCCAGCTATTTGCGTGGTTTCCCAACCTAACGCATGGAGCAAGTTGGTCGCCGAGTTCCCGGCAATCGCGCGTGAATCACCAGTACCCGACAAGTTTGTGCATAACGTCGAACACACGTTGCCCACTACCGGCCCACCTTTGTTCGCTCGTCCACGTCGGTTGCCTCCGGATCGCCTACTCGCCGCACGCAAGGAGTTTGAATACATGCGACTTAAAGGTATTTGTCGACCGTCGGATAGTCCGTGGGCTAGCCCCCTCCTTCTGGTCAGCAAAAAGGACGGCACATACCGCCCGTGTGGTGATTATCGGCGCTTAAACGCAGTCACCAGGCCGGACAGATACCCGCTACCGCATATCCATGACTTTACTGCGAATCTTCTTGGACGATCGATTTTTTCCAAACTTGACCTGGTACGCGCGTACCATCAGATACCCATAGCCACCGACGATATTCCGAAAACTGCTGTGACGACACCGTTTGGTCTCTTTGAATTCCCTGTCATGTGTTTCAGGCTCAAGAACGCGGCACAAATTTTTCAGCGTTTTGTCAATGACGTCCTGCGTGGGCTTGATTTTGCATACGCTTATATCGATGACGTCTTAATCGCGTCGCGTCCAGAAGCGAAACCGAACACGAAGCACATTTGCGCGCAGTACTCGAGCGTCTACAGAACTCTGGCATTGCGATCAACCCAGGAAAATGTGTTTTCAGCGTCCAACAGCTTACCTTTTTAGGTCATATTGTTAACGGCGAAGTTTGTAAACCGCTACCTGAGAGACTCGACGACATCCGAAAATGGCCCTTGCCAGCAACAAAAAAAGGTCTTCAGCGGTTATTGGGTTCGATTAATTTTTACCATCGTTTTATCCCCAAGGCCGCACAGCTCCAAGCACCGCTCTACGCCCTCGCAGTATCTGTAAAGAAAAAAGACGGGCCATTACAGTGGACGACCACCACCCGTAATGCCTTCGATGAATGCCGCAATGCTCTCGCCAACACGGTTTGCCTTTCCCACCCGGAAGCGGATGCGCGTTTACGGCTAAGCACCGACGCGTCCAGCATGGCATCGGGTGCAGTCCTCGAGCAGTTAAGTGACGGTCATTGGAAACCGTTAGGATTTTTCTCCCGAAAAATGTCGCCCGCACAATGTCGGTAGAGTACGTACGATAGGGAGCTGTTGGCTGCCTACCTCGCTGTTCGGCATTTTCTACACGCCATCGAAGGACGACACACGATTCTGCGAACTGACCACAGGCCACTCACGCACATGTTCACCGCCAAGGCTGATAAGCACAGTGATCGACAACTTCGGCAAGTAAGTTTTATTGCACAATTCGTGCAACAGATCGAGCACGTCCAGGGCGAGAAAAACGTAGTTCCGGACGCGCTCTCACGCCTCGATGCCATAGCACTCAACATGCAGTTGGAAATGCCGGACGCAAAGTTACTTGCAGAGGAGCAGGGCAAGGATCTGGAGTTGTTGCGTACCCTCGACGGAACGCTAAGTAGTTATTTGCGCCTTGAACCTCGCGAAATGGACGCAGGTACTGTCTATTTCGACGTCTCTATGACCGGTAGATCCCGAACGTATGTACCAGCTATGGCTAACGTATGTTACACTCCGACGACGCGTTTTCAACATCCTGCACAATCAGGCGCACCCCGGGATCAAGGCAACGGCTATCCTTGTCAAGGAGCGACACTGTTGGCCAGACATGGATCGTCAGGTAAGGTCTTGGGCGAAGGGCTGCGTGAGTTGTCAACGCGCGAAGGTGCATCGGCACGTCGTTTCTCCGGTAGCGCCGTTTGCGACACCGGACCGGCGTTTTGGGCATATCCACATCGATTTGGTGGGCCCACTGCCCCAATCGGACGGATGCTCCTACATTTTCACCGCCATCGATCGTTTCACACGTTGGCCAGAGGCTTGGCCACTGGAAAATATTTCCGCTCACGCCGTCGCAGAAAAGCTGGTCTCGCAGTGGTTCTCCCGTTTCGACGTCCCCGACACGGTGACTACGGACCAAGGAAGACAGTTCGAATCCGAGTTATTTCGAACTCTTAGTTCCACTTATGGGTTCCATCATGTTCGAACCTCGCCTTATCACCCGCAGGCAAACGGCCTCGTCGAGCGTCTACACCGCCCGCTTAAGGCAGCGTTGACAGCCCAGGACACCGTATGTTGGACCAAAAAATTGCCGACAGTATTGCTGGCACTTCGTAGCATCGTCAAACTGGACTTCGGTTGTTCACCGGCGGAGTTGGTCTACGGCACAACACTTCGTTTACCGGGGGAATTTTTTCACGCGGCCCGGCTCGAACCAGGTCTGCCTGACTTGATACGCGTCCTCAAGGATTCAATGCAGCAGTTGCGATCGACCCCAGGTACCGACCACTCCAAACGATTCATTCACGTGCTCGAGCAGCTCCAGGATGTGTCACACGTGTTTTTGCGAGTGGATGCCACGCGGAAGCCGTTACAACCTCGCTACGACGGTCCGTATGCAGTTCTCGAACGTACCGAGAAGACATTCAAGCTTCAACTCGACAAGCGGACAAGCTGGGTCTCGATAGACCGATTGAAGCCCGCCTTTATTATTCGGCACGATCCATTGGCCGACCATAGCTACACTGCCACCTATGCAGTTCAAATGGGTACCGGCTCAATCATTTCCTCTAGTGCAGCGACCCGGCCGGCCGTCAGTCCACATTGCTCCAGACGCACGTTCAGGAATTGTGTCCGTTTCTTTTTACCACGGGAGCAGTCGGTAATTCAATGTCACGCCGGAGTGAACCAGTATCGGACGGGTGCCCCAATCACAGCGTTGCCGACAGTCCCAAGGCACCCAAGGGCGGGACGACGATCACGGCAGATCTCTTGACAATTCTTTTTTGTTATATTTATAAAAAAAAATCTTTTTTTTTTTTTCTCCAAAGGGGGTAGTAATGTGGCAACCTAGGCATGCGCGCCAATAGTCGCCTCCATGGTGCGACGGCCGAGCCGCCGCCGCTCTCTTTTTCCATGACCGTCGCTGAACGCGTTTCACTTTTCGTCGCTTTATTTATTTGGATTCTATTCGTTTCACGCGCTTTCTTGTAATAAACAATAAATAGACTGAAATCATTGTCATTTGTAGTTAAATTATTTAACTTGGAGTCCTCACAAATCTCCAAAACACATTAGATAAGATAAGAATATAAGCAACAAAATATATGAACACGTTATTATTGATATTTATTATGTTTTCACCAATTTAGATAGTTTTTTTTTTTTTTAACTAATTTTTACTTGGTTTTGAATTGACATGTGATTATATTGTCTCATTCTCATGGTGACGTAGTAAGTAATAATAGGTACAAGTTAAAATTTCACTTTTGTGAGACTCGCAGGGAAATGTCAATATCTTTTGTTTATTTTCTAGGAAGTGATCAATAGTCTCTTAAAATACGTTTGGGCAATCGATAATATAATTCAAAAACGTTTTCCAAGGCAGATATAAAGAAAACATTTTTTTGTTTGGATATATTGGTCCACCGTTTATTTTAATGCAAGTGAATGCCGTTTCTGGTACTAAACCGTCTCCTATTGGTAGATAATAGGTAGGTATACATAAAAAAGTAATTGATTTTATTATAATAATTTAAAATATTAAAATTAAATATTAAGGTTTACCTTCTTTCATTGCGTTTAAACAACAAAAACAACTTGTTCGTTTTTTAATTTGGCGACACAAATAACCATATATATAGTATGTAATTTAATTTTTTGTTATAGCAACACTATAATATTATGGTCTATAAAAATATCTTCTACTTCCCAACTATCTTTTTTAATTAATATATCTAATTTATTGATTTTGAATTTTAACAGTTGGTTAGATCGATACAACAAAAACAGGTATCACAACCTCTTTAGAACAAAATAAAAGTTAAATTTATTGGTCTAATTTATTTTTATTAGGTATCTACCTCAAATTTGCCTTGATTAATTTTATTAGTTAGCATATTATATAAAAAACCACAGTCATTTAAAAGGTACATGGTCAAAGCTATTGTGGATTGTACTGTTACTCTCTAACCTTCAGATGTGCTAATTATTAAAAATTCTTCCTTTGTTATTTTTTGATCTATCAAATTTTATTCCCAACTATGAAGCCATTTTATTGTGTCTTTTAGTATTTATTCAATATTTATGAAAAATAAATATGATTTTATTAGGTAAGAAGTTGTATAGTATTAACTAAAATAATTAATGAATACGATATAAATTTTTGGTGTTGAGTTACTTGTAGAATTATTTATATATATAAATAAATACCCAGTTTCTACAAAATAATTTGTTTTTATTTAACAAATACATATTTCGAAAACAATGTTCTCATCTTCAGTGTTAAACAACTACTCTAGTAGTTTTTTCCACTAATAGTTATTTAACACTGAAAATGAGAACATTGTTTTCGAAATACATATTTGTTAAATAAAAACAAATTATTTTGTAGAAACTGGGTATTTATTTATATATACAATATTAATTATTACCTACCAACCTTAAAGTCATTACTATTTTTTTTTAATGCCTTCAGCGGTGAATTTTCTATTTAGAACATCCAAACATTGATTTAAAATAAGAGTAAAATTCTCTGTTTTTTGGCTATCTTTAAGACTTAGTACCTTTTGTATATCCCTATAGTATTGAATCTCTTTAGCTATAGATTCACTAAAAACCTTTTATAATAAAAAACTTAGTTACATTTCAGTTAAATTAATACATTTTATTTAAAATCTTTACATGAGTAGCTAATCTAACTAACATTTTAGATAATGTAGCTAAATGTAAGTGTCTATCAGTTATTTTAGGACATACACTTTTATTTGCGAAATGCTGCTGATCTTTATTATTTACTTCAATATAATTGTACTAGCTAATTAATTTTTCTCTAGACTAACCTATTATAGTCGTTGGATAGTATTATATCAGTATAAAATAAAATACTTAGTAATCCTTCACTAACTAGAAATACATAAATGTTATACGTATACCTTTAAAATCATTTTATCATGGAGCCGGTTCCAAACATTTTTTATCAAATGTGAAAAATTGCAACATAAGCTTTGGAATAGAAAAACTAAACTGTGATCCTCTTTCTCTCCTTAATGTTGAATGTCTGCATCACCACCAAAATCTTCTAATCCAGAATAAGTCAAACTGTTAGTATTTACTTCCAGTTTCTTAAAGAAATTTCATCAAAAACTAAGATTCCGTGTTTTTTTGTTTGTATAACCAAATCAATTCTACATTATTTTTTTTTTATATTTTTCATCTACTATTATTAATTATTTTATGATAAAGCATAAAGCATTCAGATTACAGAAAAAATACAAAACAAAAATTCGAAGAATTAGTTCTTTTGGTTTTAAAGTCTAGTACACACAAACGATATTTTACAATCATTGTGTAAAAATGTATTCGTATTATATATGAAAACAAGTGATCACGGGAAAATATCCAACAATAAAATTAATATCATTGGATATCTAATATAATAATAATATATATTTTATTTCTGCTAATTCTTTTTCTTTCTTTTTATACCTAGATACCTACTACAAAATGTATTATATAAATTATTATTAAAAATTATTATAAAGTATTTTATCCGTAATATATAAGTCATATTATATTGATAATTTAAGATGAATACCTAGAATGCCTACTACCTACTAACAGTGCCGTCCCGGTGAAAGTTTATTAAGGGGGTGAAAATATAAGAAAAATAATAAAATACTTCTCTTAAAAACGGAAAAAAAAAAAAAGTAATAAACTATTTTTCCATTTTGCTGACTAAAATCCTAATAATTTATAGTTCTAAGTACGATAGATCATTACCATCAAGAGAATAACTCGAAAAAATCTCTCGGTTTGAATAAACTGGTTCTGTATACATGTATAGTTTAGTATAAAAATATATAATACATTTGGTAATTTATCTAGCAACGACTGTAGCTGTATTGAAACAGCTCGCCCATTCACTGATTAAAGCTCTTGGACAACAAGCGCAACTAAGGGGAGGGTTAAATTATCCATAGTCCTCCCCCCCAATATAATTGATATAGACCTTTTTTTATTTTTTTTTCTGATTTACGTTTAGACAGTACAATGGATACTGATCTAATAAACAATAAGAATATATATTTAATATAATTATAATTGTTTACTTTCAACATTATTTTTTTAATTATATTTTTAATTTGTATAGTCTACCTCATGTGTAAAAGTATGCATAAAAGTAACCAATTTTCAGAATATTGACGGCCTTTAGAATTTCTAATTTTACTATATAGAAGCTATAATTTCACTGATAACAACTATTTGAGATTCATTGACATTAATATTGTTTTTAAGTAATTCGTTAATTGTACATGTAGTACTTAAACAAGTTGTCATTTTTTTTTTTCATTTAACTGACTTTATAATATATATATTTTTTTTTTAATGATGATTGTAATCTAAGCCATATAAATAAACATAAATCAATTTGAATTTCAAAATCGTTATTATATAAGTATGTATTTAAAATATAAATCAACATTATTTTACGTCATAACTAATATACCTACTGTACCTTATATTTGATTTTTTAAAATACATTTGTTGTTTTTTAATTCTAAGTAATGAATTTTTCTGTTTGACTGTTTGATATAAGTGTAGATCCCAAATTTTTAATAGTTTTATTTTCACTGCACGTTTTTAGATAATTTTTTTTTTACATTTAAATATATAACATAGTCTTTCACACCACTCACATCTTAATTTTTGAAAATGTACCAAAACAGTACAATTTTGATGATGCCAAATATCATTGAAATGAACTGTACCATTTTTTATCTCAATACCTCATATATAAAAATTAGTTAATTGGTATTTAAATATTTATTTTTATTCTGTAAAATAATTTAATTACCAGTGTACGGGCCAGATGCGTAAAATAATATTACGCGCGCCTGGACACCAAATTACTTCGTACGAATTTATTTGCCGTTCGGGCTTATGTTTGTATATACGTATGTGTATTTGTATGTATATGTGTGCTAATAAACTAAAGAATAGGTAGGTTATTAAATAAGATGGTAACTAACATTGGTAGGTAATAAATGTTGCTGTATTACTGGTACAGGTAGATAA
>JAIPRL010009409.1:0-17697 GCA_025469235.1 Pemphigus obesinymphae
TCAAAGATATGGCACATGAACTATTATATTTATTTATTATATTTAATATTGAATATTTATTTTTATATTTTATTTCAGTATTTTATCATTTTCACTCGATTTACGTTATCCAAATTTTCAAAAAAAAAAAATCGGTAACGCATTTAAAAACGTTTCCCGTATTTGCCGGGTTTCGGGTTTAACACGGTTTTCATTTTGCCGGGTTAGGAATACGTGGTCAAAAAACGGTTTAAATTTTTTCCGGGTTACGGGTTTCGGTTTTAACACGGTTTTAATATTTTGCGGGTTACACGGGTTCTCACCCCGGGTTCAAACCCGTTTTGACTCCCCGATTTAAACGCTATATTTATATATCGCAATAATATATGAACTCTTTACACGCGCACGATCTTACATTACGGTATATATACATTATTACGTTGCACATTCTATGTCTAAACTGTTGGTGTTATTTTTGTTTTTTTTTTTTTTCGCATCATCGTCAATATTCGTTAGGTATATCATATATATAAACTTATCGACGCTAAAACCACGTATATATGTGATAATAATAAAAGTCGCAAACTGTGACGACCACCCCGGGGGATTCCTGCACAATATTTTCGTCGTAAACCGTTTCGGGACGAGATGTAATTTTTTTTTCACATACACACTTGCAATGCACTTTATGTGTACGCGTATGGCGCGATGAGGGGACGGCGGCGTACATTATATATATATATACGCGCAGTCGTCGGGGGCGACACATATCCGCGCGGCACGCCGCTTGAACATCATATATTCGACACCGCCAATAGTCCGGACCGGTATCGTATACAGTTGATATCTCCACCTATATATAGTATATCATCGCCCGCCGGCGTAAAGTTTTCCTCGGGGCCGATTATTCAATGTGAAAATATGAAATGAAAAAAAAAAAAAAGGTCATTATCAACTTTCCGTTTTTGCCGATCGAAAACTTGATTTTGCCCACTATGCTTTCCAGGGGTTCTCTATAGGAGGTGTCTCGTTCCGGCTTTGCGACACTTTGAAAGCACGGTACGTACCTGTTATACTCCTCTTTATTATGGCGTTCGATTTAAACACTATGTACGCGCGCAATTTTCGGGACGCTGCAAGCGGTATAACACGCGCGCGTCACGTTCTCTCCGCGTCCGCCGTCGCGCGCCCCGTCTCCGGACACTATATATAATATTATGTACGTGCGAGTGATGTGCGGGGGAAACAAAAGGGCCGATAAAACGGAAATCGACCGTGATCCGTGATGCAGTATGATGCGAATGTATATAACGAACGATTTTACATTTTTGCCCTCCATCGTCTCTATATAGTCTCGACCATATATATATATATATATTATATTATATAGTTTATAATATACGGTTCGTCATATAAATACGTACGTGTATATATTTTGTGTAATAATATTATCGCGTGGCAGATGGGCGCCAGATGTCAATATATGCATATAATTTAAAATACGTATATACGTACGTATATATAGGTATTCGTATGTATATAGGTACCTATGCGGACTGTATATTATGTATACGTGCCCGTGTATAATGTATATACGATCTATCTAGACTGACATATGCGGCCCGCGAGATATAGTCACCCGCCGCCGACACGACCTTATATACCGCAGTAGTGTGGTAGACACCGTCTGCACGAGCCTGAGCCGTATAGGCTCACACGATATATATATACGAGATGACGATGAAACGGTCCAAAATTAGATTTTGTACACACGCGCCGAGTGCCCGAGTCCGCGGTACTTTCGCGCACCCCAACACGACGTACGGCAGCGACACGGGCGCCCTGCAGTCGCGCGCACCACTATAATAATAATAATAATAATACAGGGTGCGGCGTAATATATTGGACGACCATCACGTTTCCGAGGTGAGAATACCTACCTAATTAAAACGATACGAGATGTGTGGACCGAATACATTATTTACACGTAGAAACTATATATTTTATATAAGGTTTTTTTTCCAATTATATCGTCCAAATATGATATCGCTTGTCGACCGCGAGCGACGCACAACTCTCGATCGCTCGCCAGCATGTCGGAGTGTAATCCCGGAGATTTCTCGATACGGAGATACGGTCTCCTTATTTAGCTCTTCAACGGTTCTACGTCGATGTGTGTAAACTTCAGCTTTCAGGTATCCCCCACAAGAAATAGTCACCTGGGCTCGAATCGGGGCGGCGAGAAGGCCAACGTAATGTTTTCCCTTAAGAGGACGCTATACCCGCATTTTCTGTCTCCGTCCATCTAATTGGCAATATAGCAAAATTGTACAACGCGAAATTGAAATTATGGCATTTTGGTTAGATTTAGACCTTAAACACCGATTATCAAATTTAACGAGAAGAATAATTTCGAGTGAACCTCGTGGGCTTTTTTGTAAAATATTGTCAGAAAATAAAGTTACCGCATATTTAGTTTTCGATATTTTTAAATAGCTTTAACTTTTTTGTCAGACGATATTTTACAAAATGCCCATGAGGTTCACTCGAAAATATTCCTCGCTTTAAATTTTGTAATAGGTGTTTATACTCTAAATTTAACCTAAACGTCAACATTTCAATTCTGCGTATTGTGATTTTGCTATATTATCTGTTAGATGGACAGAGACAACAAATGCGAGTGTAACATCCTCTTAAGGATCGGATCAGGCGACCAGGAAACGTTTCTTGCGAAATGGCGTGCGAGAACGATGGGCCGTATGCCTGTGGGGCCCCATCCTGTCGAAACCGGAAGGCGTCAATATTTTCGTACTCTTCAATTTTCGGGCGTAAAAAGTTTTCCAACATCTCGCAGTACCGGTTGGAAGTCACAGTAACTATTCTTCAAAAAAATAAGATCTCACGATGCCTGCCGTGGACGAGGCGCACCAAACTGTTTCTTTAGGACTATGGAAGAGGTCGTTGGTGTATTATTCGAGGGTTTTCAGCAGCCCTGCAGTAACGAACATTTTGTTTTGTTTTTCCGATCGGGGACACTTTCCTATGGATTTCAAACCGAACCGAGTGCGAAATGCTCTCTGTGTCGCAGTCACACATTCGGCGTTCTCGAAAAATGCCTCGATAACGAAACCCCACGTTTGTTCGCCGGACCACGACACGGTGGCGAGACTAAAAACCGTATTAATAACGTAAACCAGCGAAATAAACCGCTTTAATCTATTCAGTTGTTTCATTGCGCGCTAATGATTACTTGAAAATATACGGGAGTCCGTTACGTCGCACCCTGTATATATATATATATATATATATATAGTTAGTCGCGTATGTATACGTCGTGCGCGTCGTCGCGTTTCGTTTGTCGCCGGTGACGAAAGCTTACGAACCCCTGACGAGAAAAATACAAAATACTACACATACTTACGTTTTTAATACACACAATAATCGACAAACGGTCGGCTGCATAACGGCTAGACATACCATATAATATAATACTACGTTTTAATTGGCATATACATAATATATATATATTATGTGTACTCACCCAATTTAACAATATTTATAATTGACCTGCAGTTAAGAACTGGAAGTACACAATATGTGTACACAACGTTTACAAATTTAGACCATCTAGAGGGATGACGTAGAACGAGCTAGTATAACGACGTAACACTATTATATTATATGCACGTCTATATAGATTGTGTTCATATTCATAATAATATATAGTACTAAATATTAAATTAATATCGCAGTCAATGAACTTGGTGGCCAACATTATAACTATAATACAGACACCTATTATAATATATATATAGGTACACGCGTATTATGCCGGGTGTTGTTTTTATGCCATTAGAGAACGCATTGATTTTATTTTACCCGATTTAACGCGCAACGGCCACGCGCATCATTCACTATATAATATATTATACCATAATAATGTTAGGTGTAATTTATGTTTTACACTTATTTTTTTCTGAACTCGTTTTATATTTTGCAATTATTTATTATTTTTTGTTTTATGTTTTTTATTATTTTTTTGATTATTTACATTTATGAACTATTGTTTCAGCACCTCTTATACCTGACCAACGAATCCTATCCTCGAGGGGAAAATCGAAGAGGGCGTGGAAAAGGAACTCGAGCGGTATGTTTTTTTTTTTTTTTTTTTTTTTTTTTCATTATTATTATTTAACTTATTTTTACCGTTTATGGCGCTTTGGATTTCCTGATGGTCGTCTCATTGAATGGTCTCCACTTTGAACTTTCCTATGACGAAATCGAAAATGTGAAATTCACGCCGAAAACGGCGATATAAAATTAATATCATTGTTAGTATCGTATAGTGTGTGTGTGTGTGTGTGTGTGTCGTAAGTGTGACTGACATCTAGCGCACCGAACGGTAACTATAAGGACGAATGACCGAACACCTTATTACCTATATTTTAATAGTATACAAGGGTCGAAAATTTAAAGCATATTTTATGATTTAACATATAAAAATCTATAATGCAGATGGAATGACTGTGGTTTACTTTTTACAATAATATTGTTTAGGTTTATTATTATTTTCTATATTATATTTATAATACGCGCGTAACGTAATCGTTCGATCGATTTTCAAGTTATGCTTTTTATTGTATCCGTGAAAACTTACAAAGCGATACAATCGTCTATTCTTCAAAATATACAAACGCTTTGGACGTAAGCGTCCCTGTGGCAATCCCCCGCGAGAATAATTTCGTCACGCGAACGGGATCTCGTGTACTATAGATTATTTTAGTGTAAGTAATACATTTACTATTTAGCGTTTGACGTATAATACGAATACACAAAAGTTTATTTTAAATGATTTTGTATTCATAACAAAATAATATTTATAATCTATTCGATTTTGCGTGATATAGTTGTGCAGAAATAATCTTGATAACTCTGAAATGGCTTTTGCAGGAGGAAATTACTCATACATTTTTTTATATTACGTTAGTCAGTTGATGGTTTTTTTTTTTTTTTTTTTTTTGTAAATATTTGGGTCTTAGTTTGCGTTGTATGAAGCACTTAATAATCGTTTTAGTAATTTATCGGTATAGATAAGATAGGCGAATCGACTCTCCTGTAATTTAATTTTTTTATCCGTATGATAATAAAACTATAGTTTATCATATAATAACACTTTTAATTCTTAAAAAATTAGGGGTGGAGACGCATTGCTTTCGTCGGATGTCAGTAGGGGTGGAGGCACTATGCTTATCAAATAAGATAATTTTAGTGGATGTATTGCGTTTAGAAGCAATTATAAATCATTGCATTTGAAAAATAGTCCGTAAAAACATCGTTTCGTACTTCCAGTATTATATCAACTAGAATAATTGCAAATAAATATTTTTCATGTCAATAAAAATCTGACAATATTTAGATACTAAATTTTGACAGAACCATTTTTGTTTGATGTTAATATTGTATTTTTATAACTTATAAGCAATTTAAAATTGTAAAATTTCGACGTTTTTAAGGGCTAACCATTACGGATGTAAAATAATTTAAAAAAAAATCCTGTGTCAAAAGTTAGAAAAAGTTCTCTTCTTTTATTTGTTGACAATATTAATGATCTACAATTAATTTGTCATTCTAAAATCCATGAAACTTGAAGTACGAAGGTAAGTATGTAACGTGATTTTTTAACCAGTATCACGATTACACAATAAGTATAAAGTATTACTAACACGGGAATATTTTTAATTACTTTTAAAACGTATGAAATATTTGTAACTTGTTGGATTTTCATTATTCTTAAAATGTCACGAAAATTTCCCGTAAAAAAAGGGTATGTGGCGTCCTATTGACATTTCACCGTATACAAGAACAAACCTAGAAATAAAAATAAAAATAATATAAATAATATTTGTTTACAATAGCTAATTGGTGTAATATACATACATCATTTTAAATCCTCTCTCGTTTCTCACCTACATGTTTAAACGGTCTCGGACTATACTACAGGCGACATTACTGAAGAATCGTATGCAAATGCCTGCGCCGTTCGGCGAGGTCCCCAATATATCGAGGCCCGGGCCTGTTGTCCCGAATAAATACTCCACACACAGTGTTGTCTCACAGAAGGATAACTCCTTTGAAGTTATCCTATGATCAAATATTGATAAAATTCTTTTTGTTGCGTTTTGTTGCCGTAAGCTCAAAAGTTGTTGTGTTTGTGTCTTTATGTAAGCAGTTGGACGTGTTCCATTCACGCGCTCTTATTTTATGTAGGCACTGCAGTGTTGAATGGACAATAGAGAATGTATATAAAAGTTTGCGGACATGCACAGTCTCCTTCGGTCGTACGTGCGTCTCGTCAAAATCGTTTAAACAGGTAAACGAACTCGATTCGGGTTTATCTAGGTCGAGGTAACATCGGGTGGCATTCAGGGTTAAGGTCTCGTTGCCGGGTGGTGTATGTGTGTATGTACAAAGGACCGTGGTTTTTCGGGAGGGGGCCCCCCACTCGTCCGTAACACAAACGGGGTTATTAGGCGAAATCCTTCCCCCCCTCCCGCCGCCGCCGCTACTGACAGCGCGGGGGTTAAAAAGGCACTTTGTTGTCGTCGCTGCCACCACCGTTTTCAATGGGGATAGAAAAACCCGCCCCTCTCGCGGGTCGCCGCCGCCGCCGCCGTCGTCGCTACCTTGGTGTGGGGTAGGACAGTGATGACCCGGAAAGGGGTGGCGCCGTCACTGATACGTTATATACGTGTATACACCGTGGCTTGGCACACGCACCACCAACCCGGCGTGGTATGGCGTAGTAGTATAGGTGTGCATAGTTGATATATAACCATCTTTCGGGCGACTATTAATGCGTATTTCGCGGTCGTCGTCGCGCGCGCACTACAATTTAGCCGTACGTATACAATGTAACGTGCCGGAAGTAAAATGTACGTGGTCGGTCGACCAAAAAACAAACACACGAATGACCGCGCGTTTGGTTACCATGGTACTAAGCTTCCACCACCATCGTTTTCCAACCACCGTGCCCCTGGTCGCGAGCGTGTGTTTATGACTAACGATTGTCGGTGGGCGGGGGAGCGGTGGACCGAGAAAGACTTCTGTGACAAATCGATCGAGCGATGACGACGACTACGCACTCGTGCTGCCTTCGGGTCTAAATTTTATTATATTCATACGCACGCAATTTGTGGGCAGACTTGTGAAGGATCTAAAATTTTGTAATGAATTATGTTTTAAGTATATTCATAAAAAAAAAAAAAATAAATAAATAAAATAAACATCATCGTGAAACCAATATAGTTTCCACGCTGCTCCACTCAGAATCTAAAATGATTATCGATCTACTTTCATAAATGTATGTTTTATCATTATCAATTATCTCCATATTGTTTTACATTTGATAAAAATTTCTTTTATTTATTTATACTTTTCCAGTAAGTAGTGTCAATAAACAACTTATAAATAAATAATAAACATACAACTTCCATTAGGTATGTCTATTATTATATCCCGTTTATCTAACAGTTTTAATTACATAAAGTAAACAAATTGTTTAATCCTCCACTAGTTTTTGGACTCTTCTTTTCACGTCGAAAATTATTGGAATTATCGCACCTATATGTAATATTTATATTGTATATTGTATATATATATGATAATAAAATACTTATATATTTGTGTTATTATTTATTATTTTATACTCTCCTAACCACCCCCGCTTTGGATGGATGGCTGGGACATGAAAACTGTATATTTCCGACCCCTTTCCACCCTTCAGTAATTGTCCTGAACACACGTTTTCGCTTCGCGGTAATTACAACACGCGAAACTCTATTATACGTGCAGCAGGATGGAACGTCCTCAGCAGCGGGGGTGATGTGCCGGTGGTGGTCCCTCACCCCAAGAAAACTAATCATTCGTTTTGTGCGACGGCGACGTAATTAAATAATTCAGTGGCATACGTGTTTTAAAAAAAAAGGTGTGACGTTAGGGGTGCATACGTAGATGGGGCTTATTTATTTATTTTTTGTTTACAGGATAAATGATTTATGATTAGCACTAGGTAAGCCCTTTTCTCTCCGATTAATTAGTTTTCATACTTTACACATGTAAAAACATTACGCCAAGAGAAAGTTCATCGATTGTTTCAAAAAATCTGATTGGCAACACTGACTGAATTTCGTATCGTCTGTCGATCGATTTTAGAGCGATGAATGTGAGAGCCTGTTTATGTTTGATATAGGCAATCGTACGTATATTAATGTACACTATATTGCGTTTGTGTACGATTTAGGCGTTTTTATTAGAAGAAATGCATTTCTTCGTTATTTGCTTGCGCCAAATTTCCCATTCACATTTGTCATAAATTTAAAATAATAATAGTAATTATGTATAAAGCACATTATAAATATCACTTGATTTTTGATTAGGTATTCGAATACAATAAATTATATAATTTATATTTTGGTTATGACGCTACACACCCAAATTTTAAGGGGTTTTGGTAAAGGCAATTTTTATGGAAATTTTAAGAAAAATTAAAATCGTGCAATTCAAAAATTTGAAATAGTTATTTAAAAATAGTCTTGTGTCAATACCATTTTTAATTGTTGTAAAATGACAATATTTATTAAAAACCATATTTTTGCATTTTTTGTTTTTATCAATTTGATAATATTGTATTGAGATGAAATAAAAAATAAATTATAAAGAAAAACATATTTTAGTTTTACAATGATGTTTATTTTTTCATTTTTCTGTAAACAACTTTTTGGGTAGAAAGAGTTGAGTCGGATATTTGGAGTAAAGGCCTTTTTTTTTACTCACTTACTTTCCATTGGTCATTGGTTCCCAGTAGTTTTCTTAAGTGTAAAGAAACAAGATTTATTCCCGGTTTTTAAACGTATTTAGACAATAATCTAAAAATATAAAATAATATCTATCTCCAAATCTACAAATAGTAACCATATCAATAATCATAACTCTGTACTAGTAACTGGTGGGCTCAGAGTAGAAAGGTTCTATCTCAGTATTTTAAAATTGTTCAGTAGAGCATTTTTAAATTCCTATCATATGTACCTTAATATTGATTTAAAACATTTTGATTTACTGTAACTCATTGAATAATGATTCGAATTAGTTCATTCCGATTTCAAAATAAAGTCCACACAATAATTATTATTATTAATAATAAGGTGTAAAAAAGTACTATTTCAAAAATTGATGATATATAACCTTTTCACTCCGAGTCCGCGAACTATGGACGGACAGAAGTATACAACGAGGATAAAAGTTGTATAAACTCATGTTTAGAAGCATAAAACTATACTTTATTCCATTACGGACATTTTTTTATAAATATATATATATTTATTAAAAATAATAAGTAAATTAGCCATGCCTACTTCTTACATAATAATATATATTACTGAAAAAATACATATTATGGCGATGTCTTAAAATTAAAAAAAAAATTTTGAAAGTTATGTATAATATTATTAAGGTTCCTTTGACAATTGCGAGTACCTATATATATTATTACACGGAAGTTTGTCCAAATCTTTTTATAGAATCCAATTATTTATTATATCGTTGCTTTAAAATTGTATATACTCACTATATTTACTAGGTACTAGTATTCCATCCGACTAGTGCTTTCAACCTTTACTTGCTACCGTTGTATTTTTGTTAAATGTATATTCATTATGTAGCACATCATGAAAATTCTATATATATATATATATTTTTTTTTTCACTCATATAATGTGTCACTTTTTAAATACGTTTTTTTGTTTAAATTTCTTTATGAGTAACTTAACTTATTCTAGTTGAACGAATTAATTTCGTATTTTATTCAAGATGTATTTAAATAAGTATCCCAGTGTTTTGAACGATGAATTAAAAACTAAAAATCGACTTATTATCAGTAGGTATCTTAAAATATTCAATTGAAATGTTTAATTAATTCTAACAAAAGAATAATCGAATATAACACATTTACACACGACTTCGTGATAAGTTTAGGCTACAAATGTGTTGGTATTATTTATGATAGTCAAATTCTGTAGCATTGTATTATTGCTAATAGCACTTTCGACTTTCGAGTACCTATCGATAAACTGTACGTCCGGTAATTTTATACATAACATAATGTTGTAATAGAAACGTTACACTTTTTTATTTTTTGTTATATTTTGTATTTTACCTACGTTTTTAAATGGCTTCTATAAATATAATATTCAATATGACCAATATCGACAGGATGTAATTTTATGGCTCGTCATTCATGTGTAAAAATGTTACATGCTCAGACAGACCCTTCTTTTATCGGTTACTTAAATTTTACGCATAAAAGCTTGTGGACATTTTCGTTGTATAACTACTATACTAAATCAATTTTCATAGTATATTTTTAAGTGCGTGAAAATTATTTATTTTTAATAATGTTTTGTTTCTACATGCAGTGAGTGACGAAAAAAGATAAAAGTTGGGTAAAAAATACCAAAACACGGATGCTATTGTACATAGATTTCATAAATAAAAATTCTACTATTTACCTATAATAAATACGAGTGTTTATTATTTTTAATCCGTTATTAATCATTAATAATCTTGACATAATAAAACGATAATGTAATGTAATATGTAAGTAATCGAAAACTAAAATAGTACTAATGGTAAACACAATACCTCGTCGTGGAATATAACAATAACTATATCGATGATTACCCTATTCCGCGCCGAGAATATAAATAACCACATGTAGATAACAATGACAAAAATATTGGTGAATTTCAAAGTTTGAAAAATGAAACAAAAAAGTCTTTGATAACACACGTCAATGCTTATCGATATGAAGATATATCGATATATTGTTATCATTGATCTACCATGAACAACTCCGAATTCTAATATTGCAGTATTAGATAAGATAAAACTTTTTATTAAGTATAAAAAGTCAAAAATAGCGCCCGATCAAAAATAAGTTTTAACTTTGTGTTTTATTTTCAATGGGCCTCCACACCACACAATTCCAAGGAGGATTATTTAGGCAATTTATTATACTTTCTTAGTACGATTTTGTGTTTGTGTGAGGCGTACGTGATAGTAACCCGTATCCAAAGTATATACGGAGAGCCGTTACACGCATCCGCGTGCATATGTCAGCTATTTATTTTATAACCACGAAAATAATGTGTATATTTTTCACTCAAATCGACGATTCTAATTCCACAAGAACGTCGTAATGAGTACATCAATTTTAATTTTGAAAACATATTCGAATTTTTCATAACATTTACGAGAGGGCACTTTTAAAAAATCGTTTTTATTTAATCAGATATTTATGTTCAAAATTTTGAAAATGTTGGAAATTTTAAATGGTTTTAAATTTTAATCACAGCACTAAATGAGAATATGAAAAATGTGGCTCGATCATTCCCTCGAGTAAGTAATGAAAAATCTATATACGTTTTAAAATTTGTAATTGGAGTATAGGTACGTATCGTGCCGGACTGTTGGAACTAGAACGAGTAGTTTTTGACCAAAAAAATGGTGGTATGGAGGCCCCTTGAAGATAAAAATTATGTGTTCATATATAGTATTTCAACTTATTTGTAATGGAATATGGACACGTTTGTTTTTCTTTACAGAAAAATATTAATTTCCTTTTTCTCTCTACCTACTGTCATTTTTCTCTTGAAGCATATTATATTATTTCCGTATTGGAAATAACTGTTAGAAGAAAACGATATTTTTTGAGCAATGTGCAATGTTATATTTACTGAAATAATTGATTTTTTTTTAATGAGAATACATTTTTTTTTTAGGAACATATATTGCGTAAATAATTAAAATTTTCGATTTGTATTATTATCAAAAATTATTCGAACTTTAAAATATAATATAGAGGTAAAATATTCTCATCTTTAATAATCCGCTTGGAGGCGTTTAAAATGCTATATTTTCAGTTTTGATGTGGTTTTTAGGTTTCTAAACATAAGTTTAGACACATTATATCCCCGTTGTGTTCGTAGCATATAGTTACAATTGTCGATTAGGGTAATAGATATTTTTCATTTTATTTTATGTTAGATTATTGTTTAAAATACGTTTAGAAACATGAAATTTAGCACGCTAGCAGAGTGGGTTTTCCTGACTTGTTTTTATATTATATATTAAAATAGATACCTAATAAGTCATATTATAATATAAGATTAAAAACATAATTTTAATCATTATTGTACGAGTAGGTATATACGAGTATTATCATAAATTATTGTATGTGTTACTTGTAATAGCCGTTAGTCGTCAATATATTTAAATAAAAAAATAACACCCATGTATGTATAGTTGAAATCGATTTCTATTGTAAATAAACTGAACTTTGTTCGTACCTAATAGTCCCCGGCAATCATTTCACGGATTTTAAGTATCTTTGTTGTTGTTATTATTATTATTGATCGGTGTCATAGAGTCAGGGCTTGAAAAAATTATTATTTTTTTCGAGATAACGTTGTCGATTTTTTTAGTTATAACGTTTTTGTTTTAAATTTTATACATTTTTTCGTTATAACGTTTTTCATTTTATAACTACCGATTTTTTCGTTATAACGTGTTTTGTTCATTTTTTTTTTTTTTTTTGTATGTTTACTATACAGAATGTTTCTAAAATTAATACCAAAAATTCATACACATGCTTAGTGAGTTGACTCCGGTGGCGCACATCCCATGTATTATGTTGTCGTAGTTGCGACCCCTTTTTGTTTGGGTGTGTGGTTAACAGAAAGTTGATGACCTTTTTCTTTTTATTCAGCACGGAGTATTTCGGAACGTAGTGGCGATTATGAGAGGGTGGATAGGTGGAAGTTGAAACCGCGACACGTTTTGAAAATACACTGGGTGACTCAATGACGATAGTTTTGACATTTCTTTTTACCCTTAAAAGTTTAAAACCTAAGTTTTTATTTATATTCGTAGTATTTTGACATAAATATAACAAATATTTATACCGTAATATTTCTGCCAAATTCTCATACGAATCGATATGTCAAATAATTTTTGCTAATTTTTGTACATTTTTTTAACGTTTTGACGCTAATTGTCACCCGACGTCGCTATGTGATAAAAAAAAAGTGATGTAACATATTGATTCACATGAGAAGTTTGCAGGAAAAACCATGGTGTAATTTATTTATTGACGTCTAACATACCCGACTAATAAAACCAGGGCTTTAAACCATTATTAATATTTTTCGTTATAACGTTTTTCGTTTTATAACGCTATCGATTTTTTTTTTTTTTGTTATAACGTTATATATATAACGTTTTTAAGACTTGCATAGAGGGAACTTTCTGTCCATTAACTATATTTAACACGATAATATTATTATGGATAATCGCGAAATATAGATAAATAACACTCGTATAAATCGTCGTATGTTTTGAAAACAAACATCGAATTTTAAGTAAATTTTTTAACATTTTTGTCGATGTGGAGATCAATCCGAAAATTCATACCGTATGTGCGTATTATAAAAACATTATGATATATATTACAGTCAGTGTATTATAGATGATATATAATACTATAACCAGTGCTTGAATTAGGAAGAGTCACTGCAAGAGGAATGGAGTATTTCTTCTTTTTTTTTTTTCAAAATATCCCTTATAATTTTTCGTAAGTACTAGAATTTTCATTAATCTGTACTTATACTCATAATTTAAGGGTTAATAAATCAGTTTTAAAAATTAACCCCAGCTTATTATTCATATGAGTCTCGTTATTCGCACGTTCGAGATTTTTATATTTTATAAACAAATACAAATTAATACTTCAATATTAAGGAATATTAACAATATTGAAGGAACCAACTAAAATCTACGAGTGCTTTGACAGATTATATGTTTCATACTTCAGAGTATGTTACCGGCCAACCAATTTCAGGATGAATTAGTTTTTCTTAGACCAAACTAGTTTGTCTAATGTGCGTTACTGCATTAGGATCAACTAGTTTAGACCAAGGTAATTTAGTTTGTCTTGAAAGCTCACACTTCAGGACAAACTAAACTAAGCTAAATATTATTTAGTCAAAAACTCAAAACTTATAAGAAAAATCAAGATCGTTTTTTTATTTGTTTTGTTCAATTTTTTCTTTTAATTCATTTCGAATTGCAAAGTATCATTAAAAAATAAGAAGTTTTTGTTGTAGTTGCATATTTCATAAAACATTATTCCAATTTAATGTTTGATAATTTTAGTTCTTAAGGGGCCGCAACACCTGCGATTTTCAAGAGGTTCTGTATGGGCAATTTTTATGAAATATTACGAAAAATAAAAATCTAACAATTATTTAGAAATATTTAAGTAGGTACATTTTAAAATTAATCTAAAAAAAGCCCAGTATCCGTATCACTTTTTATTGTTGTATAATTACGAAATTTCCGAATAAAAGACCAATAAGCGTGATAAAATGGATAAAATGGAACTTCGGAAAGTCGGATTTATAATCAGTAAACAGATTTGAATGTCTTCTAGGTATTGATCGAGGTATTTTACAGATTAAAATATAATCAATGTTTAAAAATTCAATTTAATAATAAATAACACGGCTAAAAAAAAATAAAAATAAACGCCTCGATCTATCACTAGAAGATAAACTGATAAATTTAAAACAGTTTTCAGAATTGAAATCCTACTTTTCAAAGTCCAAAAGTTTTGTGACGCTTTTAGATCGATTTTTCGTTAATGTTGCGGTCCCTTAAAGGTGTCGAATCGGTCATTTTCTAAGGAGTATTATATAGGCAATTTATTGTACATGTTAAAATTTTCAATTCAGAATTTAATGCTGTTAGAGAGGTCATTGAAGTTAATAAAGTTAATAATAAATTAATAAACAAACTCCTTGAACTTGTATCTATTTCAGTCTAGGTTAAATATGAATTTCAAGTGTGAAAATAATGAAAATAAGGCCGTATACTTTTTGAACAGAAAGTTGCTTTCACTGTCACAAAATTGTGAGACTTTGGCTGAACCAATTTTAATTCTGTAAAAAGCTTAATATAGTTTGATATCATATTATTTGTATTTTTTCTAGGTTTTAATCGAGGCGTTTTTCGAAATATAATTTTCCGCCTTAGATATACACACGTGAGAAATTTTTAAATTTTAGAAATTTTGTTTAATTATATTGAAGTCAAAAATTCATATTTTGAAAAAGCCATCGATTAAAACATAGAAAAGATGTCAATCGATCTATAGTTTATTACAGAATTAAAATTGGACCAGCTAAAGTCTCACAATTTTTTTTATAGCAAAAGGTCTAAAGACTATGTTTTTTTTTTGTCGGACTCGAACCACCGATATATCACAGTTGATTTACTATTTTTATATGCTGCGTTTTTGAGTACAAACGTCGGATGAAGTTTCGGTTTCATGATGCATCAAAAAACGGTATAAAAACTAGATATCAATGCGAGAAAAAAGTTAAATCTATGGTTTGCAATATTACAAATGCCACCATTTAGGTCTTATATACTATATCTTATATATTATACCTTTATAGCGGGTGGGTATATTATTCTAAAAACAGTCTTAATCTTTCATATTAGAAAAACTATAGATTATATTATAATATACTAGTCTAAACTAAACTATAATTGATTCTAACAAATTTCGGAGTTTCGAACGAATTATAGTTTGGCTTCGAAAAAATTATATTGTAAATCCTGAAATCTGGTTTGGCCATACAATACGAAAGAAATACAAAAATACGGCCAAAGTAAGGAAGAATGAGCAATTTAAAAATGAAAAGCATGCTCATTTGTTTCTTTGATAGCCAGGGAATCGTCCACGAGGAGATTGTCCCTCAAGGCCAAATAGTCAACCAACATTTTTATAAGGAAGTTCTTGAAAGACTTGGAAAAAGGATCATTCGTGTGAGACCAAACATCAAGAACACTTGGGTGTTGCATCATGACAATGCGCCCTGTCACACAGCCATTACAATATTAACCAATTTTTGGCATCCAAAAATATTCCCGTGGCTCCTCAACCCCCTTATTCACCCGACTCTCGCCCTTGTGACTATTTTCTCTTTCCACGATTAAAAATTCACCTCAAAGGACGACATTTCGGGACACTAGAAAATATTCAAACATCTGTGACCGATGAACTGAAAGCTATACCAGTAACCGAGTTCCAGAACCGTTACGAACAGTGGAAACATCGCCTCCAGCTCTGTGCAGACTCCCAAGGCAATTACTTTGAATGAGAAAATAGTCATTTTAATTCAATAAAAATATTATACAAAATCAGTCTCATTACACATTATTTACACACCTCGTGTATATTATAAGATGAAAGTGTTTACAACACTGTGTCATACGCATACAATGTAAACTTCGAGACACTACATAATATTATATTATATTATTATTATACCGTTTACAGCCGATGTATATTTTAAATGCATAACTCGTATTTTGTTCATTTTGTTGATTATAAAATGCATTCGTGCTTGTTATCGGGTCGTTAATTTTTCGTTTTTCATTGTAATTGGACGGTGGAGGGGGCGATGGGAGCACGTGCATTCACGATTATAGCCGAGTGTTCCCTCCCCCCATTATTGTTTTTCCAATTCGAGCATTGAGAATATTTGGTCGATGACCCGCGCCTATGTAGACGTGACCCAGATCGGGTACACCGCACGTAATAATATTGCGTGTGGGCGATGGGGGGGGGGCGACTGTGTGGAAGGGACTCGGCTGCCACGATAATATTGTGCACGATAATTATGTAATAACAACAAACGGTCGCGGTGTGCGCACGGTAATACCGTGCGCGGTCCGGACACACGTCGCGGTAATCGCGGTACGCGGCCGCGGTCACACTGCGCCGGTGGCCCCGGCGTCGAACGCTCGCGCCGGACGCGACTGGAAGGGCTGGAACGTCGTCGTCGTCGTCGGCGGCGGCGGAGTGTCGATCGTACGGCGGACGGGGCGGGGGCGTGGAGGGAATTGTTTTCTGATAGCATATAGTCGGGCGTCCGTTGATATCGACTGTGCTCGTGTGCACTCCGCCGCCGCGTTAACGGAAACAAAATTTACATAATAAATAATATTATCACATAAATACGATAAATACACATTAAGTACAAAACAAAAACAGCCATCTATAATAACCGAGTGTACGACGGGCAAAATACAGTCGAGTACGGTAAAGTACCTGATGAAAAAAATATTCTAAAACGACGATGACCGTGCTGTGATAATAATAATAATAATAATAATAATATGATTTCTGCGGAACGTTTTTTTACCGTCTGTCGTACTGCGAACGGGGTTTCGACGAAAACTACTGGTCTACCATCACTGCGAAACCGGCGGCTACGTTTTGGATCCCAGTGATCATCGCGTATAATATTATTGTAGGTACGTATATCGACGGTTTCGGGTATACATTATCCGGGGTGAGAAGACACGTATATTTCGTATTAAATTATATTGTTAAGTCTTGTAAAAAAAAAAAAAGAAAAATTAAAAAAAAAACCACAACCAAGTACCTAGATATTATAATACGTATAATATACGGTGAACTGCTGCACACGATAACAATATGACGTACCTATAGGTGTTTTTTTTGTTTTTTTTGTTTTTTTTTTTTTTTTTATCATGAAAATATAATACCGTTCGGTGCCCATATCAGTGTAATAT
>JAIPRL010009410.1:0-17697 GCA_025469235.1 Pemphigus obesinymphae
GAGGAAGGTGGGAGTAAGTGAAGAAGATGCGGGAGATAGAGTTAAGTGGAAGTGTAGGACCAGGGTGGCCGACCCCAAATAGTTGGGAGAGAAGGCGAAGGAGAAGAAGAAGAAGAAGAAGAAGAAGGAGATATTATTAAGTTCATAATTTTTTATTATAAATTATTTAAATCTAATTATGTTAAAATTACCATAAATTTACGTATAACAATAGAAATGAGTACGGCGGCCTCCGCACGCATGTAAATATTGCAGTGTATAGTATTCAAGATACGGACGGCGCGGCACGACCAAGCTCTATACATGTGATATTTTTAGTTTCCACCCCAATCCCATAAATATTATTATAATTTACATTATCATTATATATAAATCAGTCCTTCGTGAACTGTTGAATAAATGGGTATCGCGTGTTTTTACCGTAATTTTATTTTTCAATTCAAAAATTTTAATTTTAATTAAAAAAAAAAAAAAATCATTTTTTAAGTACTTTATACCTTCTAATAAAGGTACATAACTACGTAAAATATTATAAAGGCGTAACAATAGGTAGGTAGATATGCAATTATATGACAGTATCGCTCGAATCACACAAAACGTATATCGTTTAATGTATGACAATAAGTTAATTAAGTTACTGGATTTTTAGCGTTTTACGTTATGATAATTTAAGTGTTATTAAATTATTTTCGTACATCGTTTCTGTTACGTTTTTCGTTATCAATTTCAATCGTTTTTATTTGACACGTTTAAAACTATACTTATGACCAGTGTTGTGTAATCACATGCCAATCAAATAATCTATTGTACATATTTTGTAATAAACAAGCTTGGAAATGTCCATAATAAATTGTGGCTTTTTGAATAATAAGTTTAGACAAACAATACGTATATGAATAAAATTAAAAACGAGAAGATAATACTGTGTTTTAACCATATAGAATTAAAAATAAATTAATATTATACAGCTTTTCACGAAGACTTGAAATTAATAAAAAATATTTTCTACAACCAGCTGTTATATATTAAAAAAAAAATTGTTTAAAAAATCATCGGGTGAGAACATATAAAACGTCATAAGGACCTCAGAATTGTTTTCAAAATTAAAATCGAACTAGTTCAACACCGTTAATTTATGGAAATACGGAGACCGTTTTAGGATTTGATGAATCTAGGTGTTGCGTCCTCTCAATACTAAAATATTAGCCCACGAAGAAATAATATTAAAAAATGTTTTACATATTTTTTTATCCAGATAAAATGTGTTTATCTTTTATGTGGTTTTTTTTTTATACATTTAAACTATCTTTAATCTTTGTTTAAATACATTTTTAACAATATTATTTTTCATCTCTATTTAGATACATTTTAACAATGCTGGGCAAGTTAATGATTTTATTTAAACTCAGTTAAGTTAAAAGTTAAGTTAATATATAAAAAAAAATAAATAACTTATTAACTTAAGTTAAGTTTTTTGAGTCAATATAACATTTAAGATATACATGTATAATTAAGTATCTATTATTTTTTTGGAAATACTGTTATTTTTAACTTTAAGCATTTTAAAACTATTAATAATCATTGACATAATATTATCGAAAATACTAAAATGTATTTATATTAATAAATATGATTAAAATTAACAATAAACAGGTTCATAAAAATGTTTAATTAGTAGGTACACTTTTCTTCAAAATTCTAACAAATGAAAGTTTCTCATTACCTAATTATTGTTTATTGGTGGGAAATCTAATATATTCCTCAATTTTTATTATTGGGGTAATATTATATAAATTATAATATATAGTTATTCTTGTTTTATTCATATTTCTGGAAAGTAAATAATTCCTATAATATAAGAATTATTAGAAACGACAAAAACAACTTTATTTTTATTCAACCATTTTGACTATATACACAATATGAAATCAAAATATATCTATTATTTCAAAATTAACACGAGCGAGTTATAACTCAACACCGATATTAATTGTTTTACATAGTAGGTATAGTACGACCGCCAAGACTTCGGTTTCCTCTCCTATTCTGATGGTAAAGTCGGTTACGAGGTGGGGGGGGGGGAAATTATATGAATTAACATCATACTATAAAATATGAAACAGCTTCCTGGTTAAGCTCAGGATGAAGAAAAAAAAATAAATAAAAAAAAAAATTCAAAGGATCGCGTCTTCCCGTATCAGCCCCCTACCCCCTCGGACTCCAGCGGCGTATTTAGAAATTATTTATTGAGGAGGAGGGGATGAAATAATTAATCATAAGGTGACCGAGGTGATCATGCGGTTCACGAATACCGCGGTGCGGGCGTGCTGTTATCTATATTCTATAAATAAATCGATTGAATGGAAATCCATTTCTTTATTATCTATAGTAACACGGGTACATATTATGAATTATATCATTTTGTGATTTTTATTTTTATTTTTATGGAAATATATATTATCCCCCCCCCTCTTAGGCATATATTTTTTCATTTCGCTATATATTTCCATAAAAAAAATTAAAAGTCGAAGTGCAAGGCGGGGGATCTATCCCTCAAATCCCCCCCCCTCGTAAATACGCCACTGTCGGACTCGGACCGTTTTCATTGCCGTCGAGCCTGATGTATGCCACGTGGCTGCTCGATCCGATTACGCGAAGATCCACCGGCAACGTGTGCACACGATGCATCGTATTATAATAATAATATATACCGTGCGGTTCGGGGGATTCGTTTAAATCGCGGTTGCCGCGTACACGAGGCCGGGTCGAGATTAGTCGGTTTGCGCCGGATTCGGGTCCGCGTTCCATTTCGCCATCGGTTTATTGACACAATCAGTATATATGGGCCATATACAGTGTGTACGTCCTGTACGCGACTTTCACGGGAAACCCACAAACCCATCAACGTCCTCGTTACAAATCGCCACTAATTCGTCTGTTTGCCCGCACGAAACCGTACCGTACCTTACATATATACGACCCGCGACCCCCGATCCTAATAAAACAAGTTGCGCGCGCCACCGTTCGCCGAGGATGCGTTGCGGTGTGCGGCCCCCACCAGGTCACGTGTGGTCGTGGTGTGGTCTAAGCCGCCCGGGCTCGAATTATAGGGTTGCCACCTTTGAAAAATGGCAGACCCGGAGATAGGCTGATAAGCAGAAAAAAAAAAAAAAAAAAAAAACTCATCTAGCAATTTATTGATCTCTTATGATTTTCACTGTTTAGATGAGTAGTTAAAGCTTTTTCACCGTCCCGTTTTACTGTGAAATTAACGTTTACAAAACGAACATTTCGCTTTTTTCTCGTCGGTTTTAATTACTAACCATTTCGTATACTTTTCGTTGGTCAACCATACCTCTTTAAACTTAGAGTTTCATACTTTTTTACTTTTTTTGGATTATCCTCCAATTCTTCCATGATAATAAATTAATAATAATATATATATATACACAAAAACAAAGCAAAGTCGAACGACCGGGAACAAATGCACGATGCACAAAACAGAACGTAAATATGCAATACGCAAAATACGAAAATATTATGATTAAACACACTCGGCCGTGTGGTTAAAACCGAACGTAGTTCAGTTATCATATCTAGCTCATATATAGCAAGTCAATAAATCGTATTTTATCTTATATTTTAAAACATTGTTTTCGTTGCTTATCGATAAACTACATATTATAATTATATATATAGTACTAATTTTACAACGACCCGGAGAATTGTTCACTGAACCCGTAGCCCTTAGATTTATATGTAAACCCGAATTATCCGGGTAAAACCCGGAGAGGTGGCAACCCTAGCTCCAAAGCGTTTTCACAACGTTATCAAAATAACGTTAAACGATTGAAATAGATGACGAAAAACGCAATGGAAACGGAGAAAACGGAAAGAATTTTAAAACATTTAAATCAGCATAACGTGAAATATTAAAAAATATATCTATAAAGTGTAAAATTTTAATAACGTAAAATACTAAAAAAATCTATTACGTTTAAACTGTATAATAACATAAAACACTAAAAATTCGGTAACGTTCAAATTATCATAACGTTAAACGATGTTATTATTTGTTAATTCTTGCCCTTGCTTACTCATTTAGCGTATACCTACTCTATAGAATAAAATTTTTCTATTTTAGCATGCATTACAGTGATGTGTATAGTCATTTACTCTGATATATATATATAAATGCCCGGGAAAAACAATTTACAAAATACCACCTAAGTATAATACTTATACTTAAGTATTACGTTAAATGTGTCGAAAAACAGTTGAATTAGATAACGAAAAACGTTAAAGAAACGACAAAACAAAAAATAATTGTCACGTAAAACACCAAATTAATATTAACGTTTAAATTGTGGTAACGTTAACACTAAAATTCTTTAACGATTAAATTGTAATAGCGTAAAACACCAACTATTTAATAATGTTTAAATTGTCATAATATTAAACAATATAATTTTTTCTATTCGAGTCTTGGTATATACAATATACTCGTGCCTATACATAATAATATAATCTAACCTACAAATGCATGTCCCACTGCTTTGGGGATCGGGGTAGTTCGCTGATAACTGAAAATTTGAACATCTGATATGTTCATGGTTGGCTCTAATATCAAACTATATTTGTTCAAAAATTGATATTGGAAATTTGATATTATTGTATAATTACTTATGAATTATTGTACATTTAAAATATTTTTAAAAATTTAAAAATACATTATGGAAAAACTGAATGAGATGAATTCATGGATATACTTATACATATTATATAATATTAACGACAAATATTATATAGTATTTTACCGAGTCCGAAAAAATAGGCCCGACCCGACCCGAGAGAAATTTTTAATCAGCATAACCCTATTTGTCCCAACCCGAAAATTGACCAATCCAAAAATCTGACAATTGATCCGATCCAGCTGAATTCGAAAATTAACTCGATCTGATACAATAGGAATAAAAATCGTATTCAATTTAATCCAGTCTACCCTAACTTTGTCCGAGAAAAATCATACTTACTAGTCAAAATTAAACTCAAAAATCAAAATTTAATTTCAGATCAAAAATATACGAATAAATTTGACATAATTACCTTGAAATTTAATGGAAATAAAAACATTAAATTATCCTGACCTGACACGATAATTATTAAAACTTAATTACACGATGCATTCCAAATCGATAAATATAGAAAATCGACAGACCCGATTCAGTCCATTCTGGTAGTGTATAAAAACAAGCTCAACCCAACCTAATCTGTGCAATACTCTTGTAAGCACCTATGTATAGTAAAAAAAAGTAGATCAGAAATAGAGACTTTTTACTTAATTTTATTCTTTGTATTATTTATGATTTGGCTTTATTATTTATTATCTAATTTTCAATAAAAGAAAATTTTAAGAAGTCTTATTATTTCCCATGCCATTGATATTTTCCAAACGTGACACCTTTGGCAATATATCTACCTTTTCAAAATATTTAGATTCATTGATTAATTAAATTAATTACTGAAGTTTTTTAATACAAATCCCACAATCAATCACAATATGATATTTCTGAAAAAAATAGTCAGATATATATGATTTCTACTCACACTCGAAGAAGGGGGATAGTTATTTCCCATGGGCCCGGGGATTTCAGAAGAATAATTGGATTTTCCAAAAATATTTACCATGTAAGAAGCAAACGCAAATGAGGTTATATACAGTAATACCATAGGCACAATATTTATACGAATTTCTTGATTTTTTGGGAACATTTTTACGAATAAACTTTTTTTCAACTGTAGAACTGTAACCCGGGCGAGAAGGGTCATAAAAAAAAATATATAAATTCATTCCCTAAAATATAAAACAATATAACTCATAAAATATATTTTCCCTTATACAAATATTATTTACCAAGATAATAGTGGGCATAGTAGTTCTCTATATAAGTACTTCTATCCTAATTGAGTACATACGGATAAATGTGAAGTTAAAATATTTATATTCAGTTTTTCTTATATCATACAGTATAATTACCAATAAATTTTATATTGAAAAAAAAAAAATTCAAAATCCGTTTACAACTTTATAATACTATGATTTCTCATTAAATGTTTGTATAAAACTACACAATTAACAATCATAGACTACATACATGATACAAAATACTTTTAGTCTAGTACCTAATATTCAAATTTAAAAAAAATAGAGTTCGGGTTCTTTTGGAGTACCTATCTTCGGATCCTTAAAATCGGTGTCGGCGCTTAGGAGGGGGGGGGCAGCAAATTTTTTCTACAAAAATTGGGCTTTGCCCCACCTTCGCCCTACTTGATTAAGACCAAACGAACATTTAGATTTCAAGTATTTATTAATACCGTTTTTCATCGGTTTCGCTGCGTAATGCATAAGTAGTATTATTTTTTTTTATGTGCATTCGTTTAGATAACACACCTTAGAAATGTCTCATTTTGTGAATACACCATCATTTGATTTGATTATATATTATCAAAAAAATACTATAATAATATAGCATTTTTTTAAGTATTTTAATAATTTACATTACACCCGTGCAGACTGTATCACAATACACATTTTTAAATACTCGTATAGTTAATAAATACACACTGCATCGTGATCGTAAAATATAATATATAAAGTATATTACAATACCTAGTATATTATTGTTATACAATTATACATCCGACTTCCGAAGTGAACAGCATATATATAAGAAAATATAATAATATGTTGTTAAATTGATAAAATTATTATTACAGATTTCGTTTTCGTACTTCGAGTGTCATGGCGATTAGCGACTAATAATTTCTATGACGCCAGTGTAAAATGTAAATAATACCTACACAAGTAGGTACATGTAAAACGTTTTAAGTTAAATATTCTGTGATACCTATTATAATTTACCCGAATACATTTACGTATTTGAATTTTATACTATATACTGTTGTAGCTACATAGTCAAATCGGACATTTAGTTTTTAACCCAGGAAATATTGTCAAAAACGGAAATTTTACCACAATTATTTGTACAGTAAATGCTAATTTTACTACAATGTCTTGGGTGAACAGTATAAAATAATAGTATTCAAGTTCATGGAAATTTTCCAAATTATTAAGAATCAAAATCATATTCATAGGTAATAGTTAATAAATTGATTATGAAATATTAGAAAACCTATATGTACCTATATGATTTACAATACCATAATTTAAAGTTTTTCATAAGTCTATTACGCAATTTTATTACTATTATTACTTAAAACTTCCATTTTTCTCTACTTGCTTATCATCTATCTGATTTAACTAAATGCCTTCGACAGATACAGGTACACTAAAATATCTACCCCAATAATATAAATATTACCATAGTAAAACACCCAAATAAAGAGGAAGTAATATCCGAGTATATATTTTCCCAATCGAAAAATATTATCGTCCTGATGGTTCTGACCCCCTCCACCCCCCCAGAAAAAAATGTCTCGAGCCATCACTGATAAAAAATTTTAGGTTCTGGTCCCGGTTTTGGTATTCTAGATTCCCCTAAAATTTCAGTTAAATAATCCGTTCTTCGTGATTCGGTTTCAACCCTAGCTTCAGGGTACCAGTCTATGAACATTACTATTCATCGTATTTTTCAATTCAGCCACATCCATCATACATTATAATAAACCAGCTTAAATACAACACCTACCGGGTGCTACTCCTTGGAATTGCAACTCCTTTTATGTGAGACTATATTTTGTAAGTTCAGCAACATTTGAGTGGAGAACCTTGAATTTGAAACGCCGATTATTAGTTTAACTTTTACTAAGTACAATATCTCATTAGTAGAATTATTATTTTTGAGTGCAAATTATATACCTCGGTTTATGTATTTTATCGGAAATAATATAGTTAATTAATTTTAAAAAATATTCCGCCTACGGAAACAGAAAGTCCGATTAAACATCGTATATTATATAATAAAAGTTTGCCGAATGTATCAATATAAATATAATTCAAATTGTAAAAAAATACTAAGGAAATTCTACGATTTTAAATTCATTACTACGAGATATAAAAATTATTGTATAGGTACATAAAACCTATAACATACCTATTATATGAATCAGTGGGATAGACTTAAATACTTAATACGGATTCATCACAGGGTATTATATAGCGCATAATTTAATTAAATAAAATAGGTATACAATTTAATTCAAACAAACGAAAAAAAATGATAAGAAATTTTAAATTATAAAATTAATAATGATAAGAAAATAGATTACGATTTCGGATATTGGAAATAAATAGGTGCAAATAAGTAGATAGGCGGAATGGAATTCGAACTAACGTACCCGTAACGAAAGTTCATTCACGTTTTCATTAATCGAAATTTATTTTATTTTCATGTTATATATTATTTATTTACGTTCAGTCGGGCGTTAAAACGTGCGGGAATCATGAATACGAAGTCCGCAAAGTCGAAAAAGGCCTACAAAGTTTGCAAAAGTCGATTTTGGAAGTTCGGGGTGATAATGCAACGACGCGGGAGAACATCGAGTGATAACAGAAATCAGCTAGTTGGGAATTGCATTTTTTCTTCCCGGCGTCAAAAGCTCGAAGAAAAGGGGAAAACACAGAGAAACAAAAAGCGTAAAAATCTCAAAACGACGGGAGAACAGTTTTTTAACGGTAACGGTAAAGTAATAGTCATCTAGTGGTGGCGAAAACGGGCCGGAGCATTAAATAAAAAATAGACGATAGTAGTATTTTTTCGTGGAAAAAACGGTTTTCGGAGTTAGCATTATATAATTTATATATATAAGACTAGCTTGAGTGCAACACCTACCAGGTGCAACTCTCTGTACCACCAAACTATTTACTCGGATGATAATATGGTCGATATTTTTCGTATTTAAACTATTCGGATAACAGACGGTACCGTATTTTGACTCATAATGAGGTACCCATACACATATTCGGAACGAACGTCTTGGTCGTACAAGAACGATTCGTAGACAAAGAAATGTCAAAGAAATCCGAATATGACTTCCACGGAATCGTAAAATGTCGGTAAAAGGTCGCAAACGCCGATTTCGGGATTTCGGGGCGATAAGACGACGGCGCGAAAAACGCTCAAGCGATAAGAAACGGACGGCGGAACGGTTTTCTTCCATACGATCTATAGGGTGAACACTGAGTTTATACTGTGGTACCTGAACTTTACGTCTTCGGAAAAGTCAAAATACGGACAAATGGAAAACGGAAAAATTGTAAATCCATAGCAAGACACACGACAGCGATAAAAACGGAAAAGAAAATGCCCCCGCGACCGCCGGTACGGAAAACGGTCAGCGGAATTAAATAAAAAGCGGAAGGTTTTCTCTTCCACGAAAAACCTTCCATTCGGAGTTAGCGTTTTATATAAAGAGATTACTCATCATTGTAGTTGACGACATGTAGCTTAATCAGCGTATGTCGACTCCAATATGAACCAAATTTAACCGCTTGAATGTTTCGAAATATTGTAATTATTTCATGTTCTTTTCATGTCAACGGCTATTCATATCCTATTTATAGCCGTACAAAAATCTCACTATTAACTCTGGAGGTAATTCTGTACGAGACTCACTATCACTCGTACATTGTGTTCATTTAAACATATCATTTTGTAAATTTCACTTGGTCTAATTCAGAGAATTTCCATTGAATTTCATCTGATCAATTCTGTGTTCTTGTTCAGCTCTCGATCTTGAATGTGGTATGGTTCCTGTTGGGACCCTCTCGCTATATCTTTACCAGTATTTTTATTGATAGAGTCCAGACAAAATGCCTCGAATATGTTACCTTTACTAGCAACATCCTGCGTCTCTTTCGTGACTATGCTCGTGTCCACACTCTACATTCATTAGATATATAATTAACATAATAAATCATTTTTGATGTTTATTGTGAAAAAATTCTTTAATCGAAAATCAATTTTATTCTTTACAAATGACATACATATACATTTGGCAATATTGCAATTCTCGTCGCGTGGATGCAATATGTGACGTATGCATATTACGAGTATATGATCTTAACGCCCACGCGATAGTTTGACGATATTGTATGACGAAATAAACATTATATATTCATGCGAATGTATTTAAACGGGAATTTCAAGAAAAATAATAATATGTTATACGGAATAATAAATTGTGCACTTATACATGTTATTGCAATATTGATTTTGCGCAGACTTCTAAAACTGTACTACAGCATTTTTACGAGCGCTAAGTAGATTTTGTTTATAGTTTATATTTACGTATACTACTGGAAACTTATATGACGTGCAATGTGCAACAAAACTATCAGACGTAAGCGAACAGAAAAAAAAAACAGAAGAAATCGTAAAATCTAGCAGTTGACTAAATTATTGTTGTGGTTAATTCGTTTTATATATGTATCACATAAGTTCTTGTAAAAATTCATATGACCTTGACGGGTTTATACATGCATAATATAAACAAAAGACCAACATGTTATGTATACAGAGTGTCCTAGATTTCAATGGAAGACCTTTGGGAATAAACTCATGTCATAGTTGAGTGGAATTTAAAACCTATTTTTAGTCCAATTTTGAACTCATTACAAAATATCGACAAAACCATTTGGACCTCGTATAACCAATCGTGATTTGTATTTGATTTCCTGGCTAGAACAATTATGCAGCCATTTATTTTGGAAATTGTGAAAATGATCGGACAATTAACAAGATAAAGTTAATATTTGAGGTCAAAAAATTTAGTGGTGAAATCCATAATTCGTTTAAATGAAAATATAAAGCTTTGCATTTTTAAAATGCTTTATCTATTTAAGTAGATGTTTTTAATTTTTTTGAAATTATGCTATCAGATAGTTCCTTAAATTATCATTAAATTTAATAACAAATTTCACCATGACATTTGTCTGATTAAATTCGATCACAAACTCGCACGGTTTCTTTAATTTCCAAAAACAGAAATTACCTGCAGCAAGAAATTAAAAATATCATCAAATTTCGACTCAGCTCGAAATACAGGATTTTAAGGTCAGTAGATCTGACGGTAAGAAGAATTTTGGAATAAATTTAAAAATGAGCTACCTCATACAGGCTACCGGAATTACCCATAAAAATCCGATTCCGACGAAACATAAAATAGCTGGATTTCAAATGCTTTCGACAAAACACGAGTCTATTCCCAAAGTTTTGTCATTAAAACCCGGGACACCCGGTACACTACGGCGATATACGAAGCGCTATCTACTTTAAAATTACAGATATAATACAGTTTATTGTATATATTATGTTCCGACATACATATAGTCAAGAAAACGACAAGGAGAAAAGATATATTTTGACGACTCGTGACCAGAATATAAATTGGTTATACGTATAAAATTGTATATATAGCAGAGTGAAGAAAGTATACATCTACATATGAAGTCGTCGACTTAGAGAGTACTCACGTGTCACCGGAGGAAATCTATGTGAACAATGTGAACTTATCGTCAGAATAATCGTTAAACAGGTATATACCGTAAATATATACATGCAGACACGTATAAATTAATTATTAAAGATGGGTAAGACTAGTGAAAATAGTTAACTAAAATTCGTAATGTTAAATTAACCAAATAGCCTTCAAATAATAGTAAGTAAGTAAATAGTTTACAATAAATAATAATTTAAGCTCGTTATGTTTAAAATTTAAATTTATTAAAATAGTATACTATTTTTTTTATTTTCCACGAGAAAAATTACGGTTACAGTCTTCTTAATTAAATTCATGAGTAGGTAGTGTAAACAATTCCTCAGAATTTTACATTTCACAGAGGTTTTAGTGTTATTACCTATAGACACTGAACACGTAAATAAATTTAAAGATGAGAACATAATCCGTTATAAAGTATTCATTTCTCATTTTTAAATTGAAGTTTTGGAGGAAAAAAAAGCTAAAATACAAATATAAATGATATTTTCATTTTTTAACTGTTAAAATTTTTTATATGTGCTGCTTAAACTGTAAATTTGATGTTAACGCAAAAATTTTAATTATTTCTAGCCTGATTTGTTGTATTGCCCTCTGTTAGACGGATAAAACAAATGCGGGTGTATATGCTTCATCTAATGCACAAATCCCGAGGAATAGATTTTAATAATGTGATCAGTATTTGATAATAAAATAATTCTTCAATTGTATATTATAAATTATAATCTTTATTAGAGTTACATAATGTAATAATAAGCATGTTTTCGCGATTAACCAAATGTCATTAATTGGTTACTGAATTTTACAAAATAATCAGTTTTGGTTATAATTATAATTTATAACCGATCAAGCGGAATGGTTATTATGTTTAGTTATTTATAAGACAAAAAAACATAACTAGATTGATCGCGAAAATACGCCTAATAATATATATAGATTATCATAATAATGACAATATTAATGTGATAACAATTTATACTAAATGATATGACAATACAGATAATGATAACATATACGTAAATTACTGTTTAAAAATAAAATATTGCGTACAAACAATATAACAATATAACGTCAACGTTAATAAATTATATTTTCGTTTATTTCTGATATCATCTAAATGTGTCAGTCCTTATTTATAAATGTCATTCACTTTTAACATGTTATCGGAGAAAATAGCACGATACAAAAATATAAAATATTATCTATCTATTTTTAAATTTCTTCGAAATTTAAAAAAAAACGAGGGATTTAACGAAATAATTTGGTATTCAATGATAATGCAGGGTTCTCAGTGAAATAATAGGAGATGCCGTACTGAATTGTATTGCAAATCAGAAGAAATATCACTATATATTATATGAAGCTTACGAAACGTTAAACGAAAATATCGTATGACGAATACTATTTATTTCTTACGACAACACATGAGCTATTTTGGCGTTTTTGCCATCGTCGACAATTGTCATACGATATGACGGGACAATATAAAGCTTTAATACAAACAACAATAGGTACTTTTATTTTACACACCGAATAGCGTCGGAATTTCTTTCGCTTTTAACCTCGATTGTTCGACGTCGAAATTATTGCTATTCGAATCTTCAATATACGACTATTGACACCTTATTACATTTTAAAATATTGTGCTTTGGTTTTATATACAGCTCATACATTGAGATGATATCTAACCAACGATTCTCAGTGGTAAAAATATATGCATATTATCCGAAAAGAAAGGAATGCGAGAATTATTTTTCTGTTAAAAATGCCCTACGGTTACTAACTTAACGGGGCAGAGACATTCACCCTATAAGATGTTGAGAATATTAATCTCATCGAAGTCGATATCTTCAAATGATAACAAAAATACATTTACTAGATAGGTAGGAAGGAGTTAACAAGTTAATGTCAATATTTTTTAACTCGACTAATCAATTAATTTTTGCCGTCAACTAATTGACTTAACTGGTTTAACTTTTCAAAATCCACCCGAATTACATAATTTCCTAGCAATACCTGCAAATAATACCAGTTATCAACCAGTAACAACTGTTATTATAGCTAGCTAGTACCTTATGAAAATATAAATAAATATATAATAAATACTATATGAAATTATTACGTTATGTAAGTGTATAAATGCACTTTTTAGTCATATATTAATTATTATAATATAATATGTAGTAGCCGTAGCTGATATCTTAAATTATTACCATACCTGTGTCGAAGCCTGAGTGAAAATTTAGTGAAAATAATTCGAACATAATGGTGTGTTGACAAAATGGTGTCTTATCCAAATTCTTATTGCCAATAATTTTTATAGTTTAAAAATAAATATTATGTTAACCGGAATTAAAAAACTTATAAATAACGTGAGAGAACCTTTTTATTTGGTAATGCAAAAATACTAGATGGAACCATAGGCGTATCTACGGGGTAGGCAGGGTTTTTATTCATTTTTATGTTGAGTTAAATATTTACAAATCACAAGATTGTTGTTACACTAATATAAGCGTATCAATTATTCAATTTAGAATATAAGTGCATCGGACAATAACTTTTGAAAAGGGAAAAAAATTCGAGCTTAATAATAATTTTAGCGTGGAAACTGAAAGGATTTATTTAATTATAAATTTCAATTTTTCCTCCCCAGCCATGAGGGTCTAGAAACGCATATGAATGGAATCCTCGTATGTATTCATTCTATCGATTTGAGAACAATTTTCACGCAAACAACATTTTCGATACGATTTTGTTTTAAAAATATATTGTTCAGTTACTGAATTTTCGTTAGATATAGATCTTTTGTAACTCATTGGACGATGATCTTAGAGACTCTGTTTTATCGATACAAAAATGAACCTTTCTTTTGTGATTTGATTAACGTGAAAAGTGAATTTTGAACGACCGAATGCGATTTAGAACCTTTTCGTATACTAAGCCCGCGAACTATTTACATTTCTTTAAAAAACGTTAGTGTAACTTAATATAACATTATAATAATGTAATATTATATAGGTCACAAAGGTCATAATATATAGTTAAACCTATTTACTCGATGCTGACATTATGCTGTTTATATAAAATTATCTTTCGCTAAAACAAAATAATGTTATTACATATACACTTATAATTATTAGATTATAATAATAATAATAATAATAATAATTGTATGCATACTCTATATAGGCTATAACCTAACTTAAAAATATAATTTTTTTATGAACTTTTTTTTTTTTTCATCTTACGGTACTTCAATTTAATTTTCGTGCATCTATTAAAAAGTTTTTCGTCGGAGTAAAGTCATCGTCAGTCATCACGGTTACCCATAATATAGACGTGCATAAATTACATTAGAGTGGAAATTTCGAAAACTCTTCGCTGACAAAGTATAACGCGCGCGTAAACATGCATAATGTAATCGTTTTCCCCTTATTATATTTAAGTACACTTTTTAAATTATTTATTACACACTGCATAGTCGCCGTAGTAAATATCCTAATTAAAAAATATATTTTTAAAATATTTTCATTCGAATTACATAGTAGGCACGTCGTAAGTAAACGAAGACGGTAGACAACTAATACTATAATATTAATTCGTAACATTTACGAAATGTAATTTCATAAAATAATATAATATCCATTATTGAATTATGATTACGTTTTTTATTTTGGAATTACTTCCGGCGAATTATACTCGGAATTTAATTCGTAGTTTAAATTGAATTTTAATAATAAACAAATCGCCAAAATTCGACCGTTAATTTTGTTATGCACGTCCATTATTATGTATCCATCAGTATTTTCCATTTACCATTGGATCCCTTAGAAACAAAAAATTATTGATTTTAAAAACTTAAATAATACCTATAGTTAATTCCTGTTTTTTTTTTTTAATTAATTAAGTAATTAAACAATAATAAATGGAAATACAGTTTGATGACTTAAAGAGTAATAATAATGCCCCAAAAATGAACATAATGATTACATTTTAGATTCTGAGCGACGCAAAATATTATTTCGTTTTACGTTAATAGTTATTTGTTTTATATTTTTCTTTGAGCAATTTATTAACCAGAGTACTTGACGTCATGATTTAGTTTTTTCATGCAAAACAATTTTCTAGTACGAAATTAAGGTACGTACTTTGAAGAGGTAATTTGTCGAGTTTTGAAAAACACGAAATATACAGGTTCAAATAATGGTTATTTCCTCTTAAATTCAAAAATATTGGTTTTAAACAGTTTAAAATTTCAAAGAGTATATATTTTACTCAATGTTAAAATAAATTTAAAAAGGATTTTAACAATGATTAATATATATATATATATATATATGTATTATTTTTTTTTGTATTAAAAGTGTATTAAACATATTTTTGAGTTTCCAATTAATGTATTTACTATTTAAAATTATTTTACAAATATGATTGGAGTTTTTTAGTAATCGAAATTCGATAAATTATATGAATTATGTGATTATTACTAAGCTGTGGTTCTTAAGTACTTTTATCATTTATTACCAAACTAAGGAATAATCAGCTATAAAATTTAATGACAATTTGTTAATTAAAACTATAAAGTTCAAAGTATACGAAATTAATGTTTTAATATCATATTTTACAACTCTCATAACATATCCTATAGACGGTTTTAGTATTTCTGTCAGAGACTGTTAACCTTTTTGTCAGGTAAAGTACATATGCCTCAATATTAAACTTAAAATAAAAACAAAATGATTAAATTTACTTAATGTTTAAATGTAAAAATAAAAACAGTCATTTACTATATATTTTTGTTTATATTACTATTATAGAAAATTAGGCATATGAATATAAGAATATATGTTATGTGAAAAAAAGCATTTTACCACTCGTTTTTATGCACGTTTAATGTAATAAAATTTTTCCATGTGATGAAAAATATTTTATAAAAATATCCTACGAATATCAAAATTAAGTGCGTTTAAGACTAAAAATTTAAAACGCGTCAAAGTTTCGAGTTCGTACTGAATTTCCACAAACTTTTTTTCTACAGTCATTTACTTTAAACGTATCCAGTGCGTGATAATTATTATTTGTGTTATTCAATAGGCCTTTGTTCGTCGATTCACGGCCAACGAGGTATTTAAATAACTGCGAATGAGACGTTATACTATAATGTACTATATACGTTTTCTAAATGTTGTGCGAACTTTTACCGTTACTAAACATTAAGTACTTCTATTACGTAAGATATTTGCCGGTTATACGTACATTTTCGTCTGGTAACAGTGGTAATGGTTGTAAGTCCAACCAGTTAATTCACCGAGTAGATGTAGCAAACCTACTATAGAGTTATTATGTTTTACGATAAATGTATCGAAAGAGTCGTCGGACTTCCGTAGTAAAATCTTGACGATTTTAATAAATTTTATATTGTGTGAAAATCGATACATTTTGGCATATTTTCGACATTTTTCTGGGGGGCTCCAAAATGATTGAAAACCATCAATTTATGTAACCCTCGTATATTTTACTATTATTAGGGGTCTATTATTTAAATGTACTTAATTTTCATATTTTTATGTCTGGACATTTTTTTTATCATTTAGCTTGAATAAAAATGAGCAACAAAATTATTTTCCTATAGATAACTTTTTATTCGTAGGTACATTTTTCATATTTTCTTAAAACAATATAAAAAAAATTTTGCCAGTTATGGGTGGTTTTTTGGTATATATTTGATGAACAGGTTAACAGACTGCAGACAAAAATACTACCTACATACAAATTACAATGAAACTACAGAATGATGAGATGTGTAAAATAGAATATTAAAATAATAATTTGTTAGACATTTAAGTTTTAATTGATAAATTAACTTTACATTTTAATGTTGATTATTCCTTAGTCTGATAACAAATGATAAGAAGTACATATTTCATCGATTATTTTTATTACCAAAACTCCAACCACATTTATAAGTCATTATAAATGGTAAATTAATCTATTAGACACTCACTATAAATTTATAATTTGTTTAAAATAACATTTTTTATAAACGTTCTTCTTCTTCTTTTTCTTCTTCTTCTTCTCCTTCGCCTTCTCTCCCAACTATTTGGGGTCGGCCACCCTGGTCCTACACTTCCACTTAACTCTATCTCCCGCATCTTCTTCACTTACTCCCACCTTCCTCAT
>JAIPRL010009411.1:0-17696 GCA_025469235.1 Pemphigus obesinymphae
AGGAATGAAAATTCCCGATTTGACGAAACCGTAAATTTACCATTTTTTCATCAATTCTTGGTAGTCTTTCCTTACGCATTAAAAAACTTTTGAGAAAATCGCAAAATGACCTCTCTAAAGTACCAACTAGATGAAATTTGCTACCGGAAACCATGTAAGCTTGTATAGATCGGAACACTCCTTCTGGTAGTAAATTTGTTAACAGAAAAAAAAATAATAATAAAAAAAAAATAAAATAAACATCATTGTAAAACCACTAGCTCCTTCGCTACGCTCAGAATCTAAAATTAATAATTATCATTGATTACATTGATTCATTTGATTTAAACAATTTTACATTTTTATCAAATAAAGTTTAAAAAAGTTTTAAAAATTGTGTAGAAAAAATTATTATTATTATTATAGTTGTTAACATTATTAAATATTATTGAACTTTTTATGCGAAATGAACTACTAATGTACTACTATAATTTCGACGAAAATATGAACTAAATTCGAAAATAGTTGACTAGCACAAAAATCAAACGTTTCGTCAACCTCGTTCATGCGTTTTGAACTTAGTTCGTATTTGAATTAGTTCATTTGAACCAGTTCATTCCAAGTCTGCACATGGGTTTAGGGAAAAATCTTTAATCCCAAAAATATAAAATCCAAACGATATCGTATAAAATACGGTAGTGTATAGGTAATGTGAAACCCTTTACTTACAATGCGCAATATACCGAATTCGATGTCGGGCACAGTTTTGCATTTCGTTTTGACGGTGGTTCTGGAAAATGCGAAAATACAATGTAATGCGTAGATATATGCACGTGGATAAGTGAATTATATATGAGTTGGTGGTTTCTAGTACTTATTTAAATTCAACGTGGAATTTGATAAACCCGGGTTGATCGATGCGCTTACGATGATTGATGGCAACTCGGTATCCTCGATGAATTCATGTTTCTATAACAATGCAAATTATTCCATCAGTATTAATATCCGCATATTTTATAAACGATATTTTGTATATTATTAACCATTGTATAATAATTATTATACTATCCTTGCATTTATATTTGACAACGTTTACCCCAAAATATTACTATCTATTTATTCTTTGATTATATTATTATTATATAGGTAGTAGATAAAAATTCAGTATCGTATTAACAGAAAATTTAAATAATATAACTTGGAAGACTTGTTTAATGATAGCAAAGATAGATGCTTAAATTTTGAGTATAAAACGTATAAAAATAACGATGAATGTCCAATGTCATCAAATTACGATAAAAAAAATATATATATTTCGTCACAATATGCAATATTTTATTGTGGTTTTAGAACTCGGGATAAAATGGTGTAATTTAATATTAGAAATATTGTGATTGAGTTAATACATATAAGTTCCTATGTATGTTATCATATTGATACTTGATTATGATTATTTTTTTCTAGTAATAGTTTACTTATACTTCAAATGACTTATTTGGCGTTGTTTTATATTTGTCTTATACTAATTTATCAATGTTATATAGGTATAGGTTACCTGTTTTGTTAACGTATTCAATAATTGAAATTGTTCTTGTTGTATTTTTATGCATAAAGTTAAGAAAAGTTTTTAAAAAATAATCAAATATAAATTATTATAGTATAATATATTTTAAAAATGATATACAGGCATGTTATATACCTACTGCAATAGACATAATATTAAGTATGATATTTTTGATTGTATACCTTAACCGCAGCTATACTTTGAAATAACTGAATATAATATAGTAGTATCTGTTTACAATTATTTATTGTATTATTGTTATTCATCACTAGTCCGTTAAAACATTAAAATATTTATATAATTTTAATAAGTACTTAACAATACCTCAGAAAAATACTTTATTTTATAGGTATGGTATAATAGCAGTCGGTTTTGTTTTTGTCGCAATCGATGATGATATTATATGTTCGCCGAAAATAATCAATATTATTTAATTATTAAATAACGCAAACAAAAAACGATGTTATTAAAACGATATTGCAAGTTTTTTGTCTGTCCCAAAATTCTGTTTTAGTATTTATATGCTATTATATTGAATTGAAAAAAATGACATATTGTACCATATTTTTTATTTAAATCGTATTACCTTTTTGACAGACATAGATATCAATTTGTACACAAAAAATGTACCATAAATTAATATATCAATTTTGCTATTGGGATTCTAAAAAGTGAAAAGTGAGTTTATTGATTTACAACCCCGACAGATACAATATTAAATACGATACGATATTTTTAATTTTTAATTATATATTCGGACGAATCTTATTGCGATTTTCAACTTGAATAGTACTCGTAGGAAGGTATATACATAAAAGCTGACAGGATCGTCCATCAACGCTTTAAATAAAATATATAAACATTAAATTAACATTATTATTTGTATCAAATATTATATTCCTTTAATTTCTTTAATTATACTTACAGTGCTGGCATTTTAATACAAAAAGAATAATAAAACGCAAAAAAAAATATAAGGGGTGTAAATGAATAGTAGTAGTGGGTTACAGGTGGTAGAGATGGTAGAGATGGTAATAATTATGATTTCATTATAATACAAATTAACATATATATATGTTATGTATATAATAACTGCACTTGCGTTTTCGCCGTCTGCCCGTAATATACAAAAGAGAAGAATAATGTACATATTAATGACTTAGTCTTATATATGCGTAGGTATAGGTATGCCGTGGACAGGTAAATGCAGGTGTGAGTTCGATGCTCGTCGTCAATAAGTTCAATATATCTTTGTAGACTTTGTTGTTTGGCAAATATTTTATTACAATACACGATTGTAATTATATAAAAACTACATTACAACTATTCACAAAGAGACAATAATCACTGGGTGTCCGAACACCGAACCAGTCCAGCGCACGCTCACGAAGTCGTGATAGAGTTGATCCAAGTGACGACCAATCCAGATTATATAATGTCTCCGTAGAGATGAAATGTACACAACAGCTACGGTTATTATTACTCGTAAAAGCTGGACGGGCCGAATATATAAGTTAACAAAAAAATAAATAAAAATAAAGTAGAAAATTAATTTAATGCAAACATGTTTTGACACACTGAATGCAGGCAAGAGAAGAAAAAGGCACGGTTCGCGCAAGCTCGAGATTCAAGTGTACGATTACCGTCAGCGGACTAATTCTGAGAAATATTACCTTTGACCAGTGCTCCTATCAACGTAGCTTGAGACTTGCATGCACATAGATGTACCTGACTCCAGAGCACACTCAAGGTGTGGTTAAAGAAGAGTTACAAAATGGTACAAAACAAGCTCAGAGCTTTTTCCCTCTGTAAAGATATAATTAAATATCGATTACGCGGAGGATAGACTAAATCCTGTCATACACATACGTGTATAATTTGTATAAAAAAAAATAAATAAAGACGATTTAGAACAACAAAGACCCAAGACAAATAAAACTTACCACGAGTATGGGGCCAGTAAAATTTACTGAAAAAAAAATAGAAAAAAGTGCGGAGTGCCCGCGTAATTAATTTATTAATTATGTTTAGACTCAAGTCACGAGAGGAAGAAGAAAAGAGAGCGCTGGTCCGCTACTTGAAAATGCTCGATCTCTGTCCCCGCTTATTAAAAAATACATTTCTATTGTCCTGTATTTCGGGTATGATCGTGAATTCGTTTGGTCGAATTCGATATATGTCATATATCGATTTTGGGTAACCATCTGTTTAGTTTTAATATTTATATTAAATTGTCACACTGGCGTATATACTGCGCGACTTGTTCTATATTGTCTTAGGTTAGTTTATTTCCATGTATAATAATTATGATATTACAGCATTTGTTCGGTTTTTAAGGGGTGTCACACACGTACTTAAAAAAATATATATATCTAATTTACCTATTCAAAACCAATTTTTATAAAATATGTTGTCCAAAATTTACAATATTAGAGTAATTATTATTATACTGTTTTTAAGAATTTATAAAAAATTACTACGTGGCTTCATAATTTTTCATTTTTATAGGAATGATCAATTTAACGACCCTCCCCCGCCTATGTCTTCTGTGTGCACCACTGAATAAATCCTATGACAAAATAAACACGTTTGGAAAAAGAGGCGACATTGTTGAGATTATCGGGGAAATCGTGTGTATTTGTAATTTTTTTTTTTTTTTTGTTAACGTTAATTAGTTCTCCGTTCTCTATTGACACGATAAATGTATATAATATGTATAATTATGCATATAAATGCAATCGATATCAAATATTTGAACGCTCAAATTCACCGCGCAATGTGCATGCACTAAAGCTCATGAGTAAAGTCCGTGTTGGGTAGGTTAGGTTAACTTAACTTAAGAGGACACTATATATACACGCCCATTTTACCGGTATTAAAATACGTTCGCTCTCTATGACTACAACTTTTATTTTAGCGATGGCGGCTCGCGTGTAAAATCGCCTCTAAAATTGTAATAAATCACAATCATAATAAACATGTTAGATATTCATTTAAATATTAACAATTATTTGTATTTACGTTGTAACGCATTTTCACAGTATTATTATCGAAAGTGAAAATTGTTTTCCATCGTTATGAAAACATTACGAGGTAATCGCAGTTTGAAAATATATTTAGGTATATAGCACGGTTGAAATAGATGTATATATATATAAAGTCGGTACACAGCCGTTTTTATTATCACGCCGACGGCCGATGATCGAACACGCCGTAATCACTACAAAATAACATCACAGTGTATAACTTACCGATCAGTGCAACCAGCACGTGATATTTTGGATTGCGATGAGTAGCCGATAGATGATGTTGCGGTGAGATAAAACGAAAATTGGTTTCTGCGCACTCCTAAACTCTCCGCGAATTTAGTATATATATATATATATACCTATAATATTCATCCGCGGGGGCCATCTTCTTCACTAACAAATGTACCCAAAATACACCAAAACTCAAACTCTACAATACCCCAATAAACTGGTCCCACTCTATATTAGATACTTGGGAGTACTCATCGACAAGAATCTAAATTTCTCATCCCACATCAGATATATCTCAAACGAAACCAAAGCTGCTGGTAACTTACTCTCCCCCATGCTTAATAAGAAAAGTCCCCTTTCCATCCGTACTCAAGTGCAAATCTTCAAATCTTACATGCGCCCCATCTTAACGTACGCCTGCTCCACTTGGGCCTCAAATATCTCCAATTCTAACTGGAAACTCATCGAATCGATTCAAAGCAATACTCTTCGAAAAATTACAAACCTCCCCCTCTACGTTATAGCAACCACACCATCAGAAAATCCACCAACATGCCATCCATCTTCGAATTCCTATAAAACTCCTTTTCTATCAAACTTAAAAACTCCATTACCGCATCCCGTTTCCCCCACATTTCAGAAATATCCACCCGACCAGGGCTTCTCAACGGTTACAAAAGAAACCGTCCACTATCCTTCTAAACATCTAAACGTAAACTTCTAAAATCTGAAAACTCTTCACGCCCTCACGTCACAACACATGCGACATCCAACCCTCTGGTAGAAGCAAAAGCTTGAGACAAAGCAATGCAATGCAATGCATCCGCGCGGTTTATCGAACAGCGCTCGGCGCTGGGGCGACGTTGACAATCGCGCCCGTCATAACTATATACGATCAACACACAGAAACACATACGAGAGGGAATTCGGTAACAGTACGGCCGCCGGTGCGATACGAATAATCGCCCGACATGTGGAACGGTACAGAATAGTAAGTTAACGTGTACTGTGTGTTCGTGTCGCGTGCACATTTCTTTATCGCCTATTTACTTAAATTATTCTTTTATTATTGGTGTATATTATATTGTTATAATATTGTAAATAAAAATTCAGTATTATATTAACAGAAAATTGAAATGAATCAACTCGGGAGACCTGTTTATAGTGAAATGATAGATATAGAAGTTTAAATTTTGAGTATAAAACGTATACGTTTTATTATTTTGTAATTTTCGGTTTTGTAAAACGTATTTATATTTTTGTTTTTCCATATGGTATTCATTTTGGTTTAATAAATATACCTTTTAAATATTGGTATATATATCTATTATAGTATTCTATACTTTTCGAAAATGAAAAATTTTTAATTTCCCTCCTGCTTTCAAAGCCCACGAGCCGCCATTGTGTTTCATTATAATAAATTATATATCTATGATATTTAGACGCTCATTAAGTGTGATAAATAATATAATTTCTAACATTTGAGGGGGATAAAAAGTAAGTTGATAAAAATAAATAATTTTAAGTAACTTGAAACTAATTGGATTATTTTTATGTAACGTAACTTGTAACGTAATTTAATTACTTTTTAAAAGTAATTTACCCAACACTGAGTAAAGTAAAAAACCGAATTTATTTATTATTTACCACAGTATTTTCAATTATATACTACCACATTCAACAAGAAAGTCGTACGTTTTATGGTCATATAGCGTTTCGGATTGGGGTGAAGTGCATTGAGTATCAAGGGAATATACAGGAAATAATTTGGATCGTAATAAAAGTCCGAAATATAGGTGAACAAATCTGCAGATAAGTGAGCAATAACAAATTGGGGAAAAATGCCGGGTCAACAAAGGTCCTGCAATAGGCAATAAATGACGGCGTTGGAATGGGAAATCCTGCAATACAAAACAAGATTGCCTAGTTTAACATTAAAAGGAGACAGATTATTTGACTATTAACAAAATTCCAATCATTTTTCAGTGAGGATAACAATAAAAATAAAATGCGCAAATTGCGTAAAAAAAAGATTTAAAAATGATAGAAAGAGTTTGATAACGTTCAATGTCCTACACTTTAATGTATGTATATTATATGCGTTCTGTATAATATGGACCCTCCAGACAGTCGTGATGCGCATGTAGGTTAAATTCAAGTTGATATGATAGTTAATAATAGCCATAAACTCACGAAAGATAAATCGATTTCGGAGTTGTTTTTTTAATCCATTGTAAATGTCAATAAGTACTCGAAGTTTTAGATTTCAAAGTCAAAAATTGTAAATAAGATAAAAACAACGCAATATTTACAGAAATAGACCACTTATCTTGAAGAGTTAATGAAAAGGCGGTATATGGTATAATCTATAGATGTATTAAAATAAATCCGAATTCGATCTAAGTATTTCCATACATGATACATTGCGTTTTCGTTTCTAAAATCTATCATATTTCATTTCATCATATAAGTTTACAATATCATATTTCCAAGCAAGACAAATAATTACAGATTTCCCATGTTCATGAGTTTACTAGTTTTAAATTATATAGGTACATATTTAAAGAAAAAATCGATACAATTAAAACTTTTAATTAGATCCGTCTTAACTTCATTGCGTTATTGTCAAAACACTACCTGAATTTTGGTGCTCACGGGAGAGAATGAAGGTGCATATCCCCCTCCCCCCTATGGCTTTTTCAGATTTTAAGCGGAGCGAGGAAGCTATTGGTTTTACAATGATATTTTTTTTTTCTGTGTACTTTTCGACCAGAAATCATGAACCAATCTGTACATAAAACCCCATATTCCTGTAGAAAATATCATCTAGTTTATACTTTAAAGAAGCCATTTTTCCATTTTTATTTTGGCGTTAACGATAAATGCGGTTGGAAAAACTACCAAAAAATGATATAAAAACGGCCAAAATACGATTTCGTTCTTCTTTGTCTTCTTCGTGTCGGTCAGCAGTATCATATTCTTTTTTTTAGCCAAAATTTAATCAGTTTGAGAACCTCGTCATTTGGTTTCCTGAAAATATCGCTCCTCTCACATTTGCGATTAATCAATATATTAAGTGTTGGTCGTCTCGCACATCTCCGCATTCGCATTCTACGGTCTCTCTTATTTTTCACACTAGGTTCTTCTTTGTTTTTTGAACTACTACCCGGAAACGATTTAACTACAGTCAGAAACCAACGATTTTGTTAAATCTAGATTTATGTATATTACCACAGGTTAATACAGGTTAACACAGGTTATTACCACCAAAGCTCTGCTCAGAATCGTTTTATGTAATGCAATACATTCACCAAGAGTATCATGTAAAATAAGCGAAGTACTTCCACCCCTACTGACACTGAACGAACGAAGTGCACCTTTTTTTTTATGGATTTTGACATGAATAAAATTAAAAAAATATTATTTTGTTTTAATTTTTTTGTTATAATGTAATATAATAATATTTTATATAAGAAAATTCTTCAATTATAGGTTAATTTTACTAAATTCCTAAGTATAATAAATTATAATTGTTTATGAATAAACGCAGAAAACAATACGGCAAAGAATAATTATTGGATTTATTAATTTTTGGAAAAATATCCCCTCCCTATTTAAAAATTCTGAGCACGCCACTACCACCAAAGTTGTCAACTTCTAATTTTGTATAAGTATATTATACAATATGTAATTGTATCACAAAAATATATGCTTTTAATTCCATTTGATCCTTCTATTATTTAGTAATCAGTATGTAATAATACAATAATAATGAACAAAATTGTAGAGTACCTATAGGTAAACATAAAATGGCAATATGACGTAATTATAACGGTAATTATAACGATAACTGACCTTAGTATAATATTTATCACATATGTTTAAATAAGTTCATTACTTTAATATAATTGTATAACAGTTAAAGCCAGAGCCGAATTTAGAAGGGCAGCGAGGATATGACCCTATGGCTCCTACCATTTTAGAAAATAGACGAATGATAGCTTAAGACCTTTTTTTTTTGCTTATTTTTTTATTTTTGAGAAACTTTTTATTTTTTGGGGCCGCCGAACTATAAATTCCGGCCCTGATTATAGCCTTATATATTTTATAACCATGTAGCTTTAATAACATAGATATGTCTAGGTTACAAAATAAGACTTAATCAGTCCAAAGTTTATTTGTAAGCCTTAATCCATATTACATTTTATCACCTTTTATAAAAGCCAAAAACAAAAGAAACAAAACTGAAAAAACGAACAATGCAAAAGACTGGCATGGAAAATATATGCAACAGTTAACTGCAGTAAGTATATGAGATTAACGAATATATTAACGAGTAACTTATAAATCGTTACGACTTTAGTAACCTGGTAGGTACGAGCTGGTAATCTATAAGTGATATCTAACGTAAGGACTATATTATAATAATATATACCGTACTTAAGCCGTTAAACTGCGATACCAATTTGAAAATAAAAGAGAGGTGTCATCTGATATAATAAGGGTCGAGGGTCGTTTCATACGATTTGGACATGTAAATGACGTGAACCCTATTATAGCTCTAGTCACGATGACATTCGAAGGATATCAATAACATTTTGGCTATACGTGCCTGCAGTCGTTAAAAAATCTATATTTTAGACACCTGGCTGACAAAACTGTTAGACTATTTTATAAGACGTATTTTAATTTATTAAACAGATGTTGATATACATTTATATGTTTACCTGGGATTAATCCGTGGGGATTTTAATATTACAAATAATTTTGGTACTATAATAGGCTATTTTGACGTATCTATGTGCTCTATACCGGCAACAAAGCGATTGTAGTTTGCGCTCTACCTGATATAATATGAAAAAAAAATCTTAGATATAATACTATATACTCTATATATTAAAATTTTACCAAAAATTCAATAATTTGATAGCAGTTAAGAATATGCCACACGCGTGTGCGTTAAACAAGTGGGAGATGTTTCTAGAACACTAAATTATTTTAGCGTACAGCAACTTATATAAAAAATTAAAGATCATTAGGTGCTCTACATTTTTACATGCTTGATTTTTAATACAATTATTATTAGTCGAGGTATAAAATTTTAAAAATTGGAAAATTCCGAAAAATTCAAAGTCTTATAACTCGATTTCTAATAATTTTATCGAAAATCGCAAGGAATGTATTGGTTTTACAACGATGTGTCTTATTTTTGTTATTTTTTTATTATATCTGTACACAATATTATAGAAATCAGTGCTCAAACAATACATGTTTCACCGTGTTCCGGTAGAAAATTATATCTATATTTGATACCTTACAAAGATTTAAAAATTTTTTCAATACCTACTTTTTTTAACTTGTTAATGTTACATTTACTGATTTACATATAAACGGTCAAAAAATGATTTTGGAAAAATTTACTATAGTTGTTTCTCCGTCATTCCGTAAATAATGATCCTAGATAATTAAAAATTTTACCAAAATTTAATATAAATTATATGTAGGTAATTAATAAATTATATATAAGGTTAAAAGTTTGTTATTCAAACTATAATTAAAAAATCGGTAGACACGATTTTTTTTATAGCCATTTAATATTTTTCGATATGTATTAGGTACTTTGGTATGAAATGTATTAGAATTTCGGGGAAATAACGGGTCTAAACCATTTTTCGGTATTTATAGCAATTTCAAATTATGAAATATTTAATTCATAAAAGTGTTAATTTGACTGAAATCTTTTTTTATTTCATCGTCCCATTTTCAAATAAGTAGGCATTTTATTAGTCGAAAATAGTATATTTATGGTAGGAATAGTTCTAATCAATAAAGTAAAGGTCTATTTTTAATCGACTTAAAAATAAAAAATAAAGTAGAAGGTTTTCAGTTCAACGCGTAAATGTTTATTATGCCTCTACTGCACTTACAATTTACAGTGTAAGTAGTAATGATATTTTTTATTTTTATTTTTGTAATCGATCTTTTATTTTGGCTTTCCGTTCACGAATCTTCAATTTACCGGTGATTAACATAGGTACAAGTGGTAATTTAGTTTCTGTAAGCTTATTGAATTGTATTTTGAACAATTCGATAGGAATATTCTACTCACAATAATTGAATTCCCAAACTCTGCAGAAGTTGCTTGCCGCGTATATGTCATAATTATTGACTTAATTAATAACCAAAAAATACCACATTTTTTTCGTATATATTTTTACACCCGTTAAATTATGTATTTAATAAAATATATAGAATTACATAGATACCTATGTATGATATTTCAAAGAAAGATTTTTTAGTACTTATTTCCCTAATATTTCGTATAAAAATGTGTCAACTAATAGTTAAAAACTAGATAATTTTTTCCAGATTTACTTATTTAATCTAAGTTCAATAGTAAAATATGTAAGGTTTATATCAAGGAGTATAAACGGGTTAATTTTTTTCTGGTTTCGGGTACCTAGTCCGAAAACATTTCAAGATTCTCTGGGTAAAGGGTAAAGGGTTCAAAAACGGTTTCGAGTTTTTCCGGGTTTCGTGTACCGAGTCCGAAAACGGTTTCGAGATTTTCCGGGTTTCAGGTAACGGGTCGGAAACCGTTTTCAAAACCGGTTTACAATCCGTTTTCACTCCCTGGTTCATATTATCTTTTACTTAAAAAATAAATAATTAAATAATACTAAAATCATTATTATCGTTGATTTGACCTAATATTTTAATTTATAAGTACGCCTACATTATGTAACAGTAAAAACGTCCCAAAAATAATCAAATAAAGTAAATTTTGGTACTTGAAATAATTTAGTAATCGTTTTTCTTACTATAAAAATATAAAAATGTTTGAATTTTGTGAAGCAAAATCAATGACTAAGTTCAAGTTCGTCAAAAAATACAAAATAGATATATATTCAAACATATAATACCTAAAAAACTCAAGTATATGGGTAGATAATTGGAAATTTTAAATGCTTAAAATTTAAAACTCAATCACCACCGAATGTCGAGTGCGTGTCGACATTATAAAATGTATTATAAAGAACATTAATTTGGTCTTGATAATGTAAGTAGAGTTAAATTTATTTCGATTCTACGTGCAAATGTTTATACATAATTATCTATAAACATAAGAAATTAATGAAGTATATGAAAATAACGATAAATAACAATAGTTCATTTAACTTTTGACTGATATATATGTATATATTATATTTTATTAAAAAAAAAAAATGTGTAATCTATTACTTGAGAATTAAGAACGACTTGAAACGAAAATAATAGGAGCGTGCATTTACGATGATACTTTTATAGGAATGAAATATTTGTATGCATACCTTCACGTGTATAAGCAATGGCTACAGTCTCTACAGACCAAAATATAAACATTTTATGAAAGTCTAAAATTATAATTTTTTAAACTTTTTAAATAATAATAATAATAATAATTATTATTATTATTATTATTATTATTATTATTATTATTATAATTATTTATAATAGGTATTATAATAATTTTAACCAACCAAATCATTGAAAAATAATATAAACGCTATTATATTTATATTTGATGTGGCTAGTATTGTATCATTATATATTTCATTAACAACTAATGAATTAAACATATAAAACTTAAATTACCCTATTATAAATTCCATTTTAATATTAACTATTAAAATCTTATTAATCTTCGTTTTTATTTTATTTTTTTACGTTTTCAATCGACGCAATTATTATTTTAATATTGTATTATGCAATGGCCAATATTAAATAGATATATAGCAGTATATAATTATTTATGTTTTAAATACGGTGTTATATTTGTATTTGATTTTTTTCCCTCACATTTTTTCATTTATTATTATACTGTTATGTAAATAGAATATTATGTTATTATATTATGTCATAATTGTAATTTATAACCAGTAATGAATAGACTATAGTGATGGTATGAGTAGTTATTTCCACCCACCGAGAGTGTAATAAAAAAACGTAATTTATTATAAAATACGGTATTTCTTAGATAGAGGTTAGTGGTGACAATTAAAGCTCGTAAAATTATTGTTTTATTAAAATAATAACAACACCTCGACGAATAAAAACCAAAAAAATATTAAATTAAAAATAATATACAATAATAATAGTATATATAATAGTAGGAATAGTATAGGAACACTACCTATATAATACGAACATTATTATTAATCGTTCGAATAGAATAAAATACATTTATATACACAATATACACATTGCACGTCTAATAATTATTATTTTTAATTCAAAATAGGTATTTACAATAAAATATGATTTTCGTTCGATTTAAATATACATATATACCAAGTCAGACATTTAATTTTTAATTAAATTGACTCTAACAGTATTACCAGTTTGTTATAGTCAAGTATATACAAACATGTGTTATTGACAAATACTTAATATTCTGTGTCAATCTGTCAACACAAAATCGTAATATCGTATTTATTGGGGGAAATGAATTTTAATATTGACTGAAGATTTATATCGATTTTATAACTCATTTTCTTCGATATGACTTAAATAATGTATGGAACCAGGTACTTCAACATATCTATATGGTGGAGTAGGTATTATTGGATTATTTAAATTATAACATTCCTTTATTTCACCGGATATTACCGAATATTTTGTTTTGTAAGAGAAAGCCACTATTGTCAAACATACATTTGTTTAAAAAATTTTAAAGAGAATAAGCTTATTTGTTTAATCTTAATTATTAAAAAAAAAAAAAACTATTATTTATTAAAATATAAGACTTATAGAGACACATCGATAACTATTAAATAATGAAATAAATATATCATCTATAGCCTACACATAGGTATATTAAATCGATATGATTATATAATAATGAAATTTGTTTTCAAAAATTATCTGTTAAATGAAAAATGTGACGATAAATTAAATTTCAAATTAATAATTTTGGAAACAATACAATGTTTATTAAAATAGTATGTTTATTAAGTACGTAAGTACCTATATAATTAGTAATTACATATAACTTGAATGTTTTATTGTTTTAAGTGGACTGTTTTTATTCCAATTGTTATTATAATTATACCTCTCTTACTGATCGCAAGCCTGGTCAAAATTTAAACAAAATATGAAATATGCCAAAGCGTAAATATAGTTACAACAATTTTTTAATATATCTATTTTTTAATTTAACGAATTTACATTTTCTATTGCAATCTCAAATTTTAAGTATTCAAATATACATAATGAAAAGATTACGGTCGGGCATAGTTAAAGTTCTAGTGTTTTATGTAGTGTAATAATTATTAATTTTTATATAATTTTTTTTTATCAAACTGTAATCATAGAGCAGATTGTAGTTTGATCAAAACATGAAAAATTTTCCATGACATCAAATTATTTAGTAATAATTTTTCTAAATATTTTGTTCAAATTTCCCTCATAAAACTTCTTCTAAATAAGCATCCTTATATAATATACATTATATATGTATATATGTATACATATTACTATTAACGAATTATTACAATGAAGAAAATGATCAAATATAGTAATTTTCGGATGTGTGACATATTGGTGAAGTATCAATATTATTAATAGTATAATGAAATTGTATTCATCTAGCAATATATAAATTAGTATAATTAATTATTACAATATTGGTTTTTTTTCGTGAAAATTATAATAATTTTTAACCGGATGATTTTAAATACCGCTGGCATAAATAAAACTAAATAATGTATACATGTTAATTTTGTTTGGAAACTTTATACTATTATTTATTATTAAAACTGAGTGTTATAAAAAAAAGTTTGAGGATTACAATATTGCTTTCTATCGAGGTAATTATTAATATTACTAATCAGTTATATGACGCCTATATAATATGTCAAAAATTATTTTGCTCTTTTTACTATCCACGAAAAAAATATTGTATAAAAAGCATTATTTTAATTAAATATTTATAATAACTTTCAAGACTATAATATTTTAATACATTTCCTATTCTACCTAATTGTATTCAATTTAATGTCATTCATTTGAAAAATTTTAATCTTATAATCTTATACAGATTAAATAACAACGATTGCGAATCAAATTGCTGTTAGAAATTTAAATACTGCAGCGAAATTAGAATAGAACTTTAAAATAAGTACCTATAGATATAGGAACGTTATATACCTAATGAAGTTTGAATTTATTTTCAACTGTTTCGCTCTCGAGGGAGATTCGTCCAGACTTGAATAAAATGAGTGTTAAAACTATTTAACTACCTATTTGGAAATTATAACTATATAGACTTGAATATAGTAATAATATTCCGTATTTAAAATATGAATTCATTATTACAGTACAACTCAACATTTATATGTCTACCTACAGATTTTGATAATTTTTAAGCTGACGAACCATTTTGTAATCTATTTTAACAAATGTCAGCAATTAAAAACAGATCTCATCTAAATCATATGAATCTTTTGTAATTTTAAATATAAATGTCATGAAATTTCCAACCATAATTTTGGACTATATTGACATGAAATAAAGTTCATTTTAGAATTAGTACAAAAAGGTTAAAGTATAGAAAGAATACATTTAGAAAGTTAGTTAAAACAGTATATAGGTAGGTATAATATCCTAAATTTTTTTCCCATGATTTATTATCATCGGTAATTTTTTAAAAATGAATACCTAAAGTGTTGACAACTGCCAAAATAAAAAACGTAACCATAACAATATACAGGTAAATGCATAAACAGACATCAAACTGATTAACCGACCGTACGATTAGGTACGATAATAATATAATATGACGTAAAGTTTATTATTTTTATTTTATGTATATAACATTCTTTTTGCCAACAAATGAGTGTGTATTTAATGGGTTCAAAACCAATAGGTTCTTCTTATACTCGGTATTTTTAAATTAACGAGAATAGCATTTTACAATTTCTATCATATAGGTACTCGGTATAAATTTAGAATATCTTTTTCAATTTTTAAATATAAACTACAAAATAATAATAATAATAATTTGATAGGTATAAATAGTATCTTTTCAAAAACAGACGATTTAGAAAATGTTTGTTCTGTATGACTGGATAAAATTCATTATGTATGACTGATGGAGCATATTAATAATATAATTTTTTTAAAAATTAATAGAATATTATAATAAAAAAAAAGTTTTTTTTTTAAGTATTTCAATACTATAATTATTATAATAAAAGCTGTGTACTACTCAAAGCTTGATTCATCGTACCTGTCCGTGATTGAAGCCATTTGCAGTGCAGGTGCTTTGATTCACCGTGTAAGTCGTTGACGGCATTATAGTGTTATACACATGGACGCGATGGTAAAAAGACTGACGAAAATTCTATTTGTATTATTTAAGAAACGACCTGTTGGAACGACCAAACACCAATAGAAAACAAAACAAATACGTGACAACAATAAACCATTTTATGTCTCCAACAGGTGTGTGCAGTGTGCGGTTTTACCCGACCAATATTAAAGTGCTCGTCTAAGCGTCGAAGATGCGTTGAGGACACAATATTACAATAGCTCGTATATCTAATCTACTATGTATACAGGTGGTCGGGAGAGGGCCATAAAAATTCATCGGGTACTTTATAAAAAAAAAAAAAAAAAAAAAATCATTTTAACACTCTCACGAGGGCACAGATTACTCTGAAGTAATGTGTGACATTTATCGTATATGAACGTTATACAACGAATTAGGTACCAAAAACCAACCTTTGGTAACGATCATCGATTACTGGACCTTATCAGTACCTATATAACATGACTTTTTACGGTGAACTTGTCAAACGCTGTACATGATTTCAAAAGGTTATCACTGATGACAGGAACGATGATGATGATGATGACGATATATATATATATATATATGGTAGTGAATATATATATATATATATATATACGTATATATAGTGTATAGGTGCATTGTCCCATTGTCCCTAATTAATTCAAAACAATATTATAGTCTGATGAAAATGTACTTTTGTTCATTCGCAAAACACTATAATACTTGTATATCATAAACATTTGGAATCGAAACTGTAATTTTGTATCGATACGTCGTCAAAGGGCACGAAATAATAAATATTCATATATTGCACTACCATTATTAATTAAATCTATAGGTACGGCCAACGTAAAATAATCGAATTACTGGATATTCCGCAGTTATTTGCAGTGTATACTTAAATATGTGATTCACATTACGTTCTCGGCGAAAAGCCAAAATGATCAAACATGAACTAAAACTGTTTCACTCTATTGGCCGGAGATATTTTCAAATCAAATAAATACACATATAGATATCGTATAATATTTCCTTCGTTTTTAAAATTACTAAAATAATAAATATCCGTTGAGTATGTATTGTATTCTACATTCCTACCAAATTGCAATCGGCATCGAAATACCCAATATATACACCTATATAGGTACAGTAGATGTACACTTTTTAATTTTCAATTTAATTATTGTTTGAATTCCCAAAAGGTTAAAATGAAAATATAAATTAATACGAGTCCCGAGTACAATAGATATATTGTTCTAATTATTAAATTCATATAATAATATAATGTATATGCCATGTGGAGGGGGCTAAGAATACCTCCACGGTTTCCTCATGCCTGTCGTAGAAGTCGACTAATTGAGGTTGCGTCGGGTTGACAGCCGGCATAAAACTTGTCAACAATTTATAAGTAGTCTTAAAATGGATATAGGTGAGTTTCCCCATCTCGGATGTTCGAGTAAATTTTATAAGGCAGTTTTGAGACCTGCAATGATGTATGGAATAGAATGTTGGGCAGTAGATAGAGAGATAGAACTGAGAATGAGTGTCTCTGAGATGA
>JAIPRL010009412.1:0-17695 GCA_025469235.1 Pemphigus obesinymphae
ACAGTCCTTACACTGTTTCAAACCCCCTCTCTTCCACATAAAATAATCAATTTGTGATTTGTTCCCTCCACTCTTATAAGTTATATAATGCTCTTCCCTCTTCCTAAAATAAGTGTTCACAATTGCTTATTCATACGCTGATGCAAAGTCAAGTATTTTTTCTCCAGCCTCATTTCTTTCTCCATACCCATACCCTCCATGCACTCTATCATAATCTATTCTATCGCAGCCTACATGTCCATTCATATCCCCACCAATTACAATATTCTCATTTCCTTGTACTCCTTGCATTACTTCATCCATCTCTTGCCAGAACTCCTCACATTCCACTTGTGGAGCATACGCACTTACTATATTTAATACCTTATCCTCTAATATTACACTCACTAAAATAACCCTATCACTTTTTCTAATCACCTCTACCAAACAAATATTATAAACAATAATAAATATTAAAATAATTGTTTTATTTAAAATGTTTATAATATGAGATAGAAAGGGAAAAATTAAAAAATGTAATTACCTACTACATAATACGATTTGTGATCATTTGATGTAGATACCTAATACCTATATTTTATCTTTTCACATAAAAAGGTACATGAAACTGGAAAATAATGTATCTAGATACAAGATAAAAGATACTTACAGAATATTTATCATGATACAAGATACATATATCTGTGATACTGCCCAACCCTGAATATATGTATATAAATACAATTTAGGATTAATTAATTAAAAACTGGAAGTATTAGTAGTTAGGTATTGACAAATAAAAATTACATTTTAAAACAATTTCAATATACTTTTATACTTAAATATTTTCTAGCTGCCTATATTAATATTATTCTACTGTATTATCACACTTTTACTTATAAATAATAACGAAAATACGCCACTAGTTACAACTTATTTTAATGGGTACCTATATCCTAGTCCTAGTCAGCAGCAAGAAAAGCTTCGATCTGTGCTGGGGCACTTGATAGATTAATGCCCGCTGCATACATGGACTGAAAAGGGCCCCAAATATATGGTAAATTGCAATTCCATGAACCGTAGTGATACGTACGGTCTCGGCTAAGGCCGCGCAGTTTTTGGCAATATCTCCACCTGAAAATCTATTGGCCACGGAGAAACAGAGAATCCGAAATCGAAAAGAAGAATTGGAATCAGGAAATATGATGGAGATCAAAAGATTGAAACATACATCACTATAAACCAGTGCCAAATAAGGTGGAGCCGCGGCGGATAAGGGGAATGGACACATACGAGTTCTACCGGATGTAAGACGATGGATCGGAAAATCTCACTTTGGCCTCACTTTTCACGCGACACGGTCACTTACCGGACACGAATGCTTCAGCCAGTATTTGTACAAAATAAATAGATCACCCGATGCAGAGTGCTTATAGGTACTGCCTACAACCCTCCAACACTGCAGAGCACACAATCTTCTACCGTCCTCATTGGGAAGAATCGAGAACCGATATGAAGACATTCCTAGGTGGTGGGGGGGGGGGTTCGCTCAGTGGATGTACAAGGTGTTCTCCGAGGCCCCGAGGCAGTGCCGGATATAGGGGGGGGGCGAACCGGGGCACTTACCTCGGGCGTCATTATGATGAGGTAAAAATAATGTAAAAATATTTAAACTTTTCGTTCGCTTTTGGAAGTGAGGTCCCATTGATCACTTAATTTTTAATAGGATTTGACGAATGACCTTTTTCTTTTTTTTTGCTTATTAAAATTTAATAAAAAGGGCGCTAGCTACAATTATTTTTGCCCCGGGCGACAAATTCTCTAGATCCGGCACTGCCCCGAGGATATTCCATCGTACGACCAGGCTTCGGCTATACATACATCATAATATAGATTAGTGAGCACGAGGCATCGACAAGGTGCAAGAAAACATTCGTTGACATGGTTGACGACCATATTCTGACGGCAAACGAGTGTGAGGAATGTGAACGGTAGGTAGAGGCACAGCATCAGTGAACGGACTACGGGCCAGCGGATTCCGGCCGGGCCGGGAAAACTGACAGAACGAGATTTTAAACTGGCGGGATGAAATCCGGATCGGGAAGATAAAGTCTACAAGTCAACTCCATCAATGGCATAAGCACTTCTGTAAGTTTCATTGTAAGTCCTAACGGAAGCGAACATGCGTACCTATTCTTTTATTTTATTCACTGATTTTAAGTGGCGGTGCCAGTAGGGTTTCTGTTAGCGACTACTCTGGCAACGATGGCGGCTCTAGAGTATTGATGGCGCCGTCTGGCCTCTGGCGCCGTCGGATCAACAAGGAAAAAAAGAAGAAAGATCCCTATACCTAGGTATTGAAATTTAAAAATATAGTAGGTACAGAGACATGTTTTTTTTTGTACGTAAATACATACTTTGGTTTTCCACATCGCATCGAAACAGGATAAGTAATTTTTGCTCGCATATTCCATAGTTTCTTATAGGTAGGTACCCGTAAACATGAATTGGTTGGTAGGTACTGAAAATAACAAAATGGTTATTGAAATATGTGTAGGTACGTAGTTAAAAGTTCATTATTTTATGTTAATAATTATTCATAATAATTTATATTATATATGGATACTAGGATACTCACAATTTTCAACAAAATGTAATGATTGGATTATATGTAAATGAGTAAAGAATTTCCGTATTATTTTGAAAATTCCAGTAATGAATAAATCCATAGAATTTTTGAAATATATTCAACGTTTGGATTATCAACGATCATTTTATAGGTATATACTGCGCCATAGAGGGACTGCGGCATAGACGTTGTAAATTGTAATTTTATATTTTATTATCCACATTTTATATCACACGTAGGTATAACAAACCCAAAATACGTATACTTACCTAGTCGGTTGAAGTTTAGTCGAATTTAACAAAAATAAATGGTGAAAAATTGGATATAATTCATCAAAATTCCAATTTTGGTACACATATATATAGTTTCAGTGGTGTATTTACGGGGGGTGGGGGATATTGGGGCTAGATTTTTCTTGAAAAAAAGCTTATTCTTTTTTTTTGTAATTTTTGATATTTTTCTTATTTTATAAAAGATTTGATATTCACATTTGGACAAGTTGGTTTGGACAAATGGTGATGATCGCGTACGCAACGATAATGAACTTTGATACATTATGTCCTTATCTACATATTATACATATTATAGGTAGGTACGTCATTCTTTGAATTAAGATAATCTCCACATTATTAAAGTTTTTATTTTATTTTCCATTCTCGAATTATTGGTTGACGCTTGACAAACGGCTCACGGCAGTTATTCGAGTAGTTACCTAAACCGAGTGTTTCTCGTTGATCTTTATGACTGCTTATATTTTGAAGACCGTAAAGTAAATTGTTTTGATTTCCTCTGTTTTATGAAAATTACATACCTAATTATAATCAAAACAAAAGAACACATTGATTACTTATTTTTCAAATAAAGAGATTAGCGTCAATGAGTTAAGTAACAATTTTAATTTCAAGTTTATCTATAAATTCTGGGTTAAAGTCTAGCTTTTGGGTACCGATGAAAAAATAATAAAAGAATATTTTCAAGGTTATAGCTATAGCTAAAATTCGACCATGAGATACTCTTTTAATAAGTGATACGAACAAATAATCCAAGTAGGTACATAGGTATTTGGAGTTTTTTGTATTTTTTTTACATCATTAGGTACCTATCCAAAAGCCAGATTTCGACCATTTTAAATTCATATACTATTTCATAGTATCTAATATTATGCTATTTAGGTGCCTGAAAAAAAATAAATCGAACCGTTTATAGCAACGTCAAAATCTGACTACTAAAAAACTAGATGAATCTTCAATGTTGCAATCAAAACCATGGGTAAGTTAAGATTGATTAATTATTAATGTATCGGACAAAATTTAACTTTCAAAATGTATTAAGTTGACTACCTATTAAATCCCAGCTTTCTTAACAAAATATTAACAATAATACCTATGTAGATACCTACCTACCTACATTATTTTATATATTTTAATTTTTATTATAATCATTCATAGATACACCTATCTATTACATTTATTTTTAAATAGGTACCTATATACATTATTAAAAAAAAAAAACCATATTATAATTAATATTGTAGAATTTTATTAATTTTTAACTATTACCTATAGAATATATATATATTTATTTATATCTGATATATGTGTATATAGGTATATCCATATATAATTTTTGAGTAGGTACCTAAATAATTTACTCGATAATTTATTAATTGGTAGGTATACCTACTATAAAAATAATTTGTTTTAAATTTTTCAAAAAAGTTGTTTTAAATAATTATGTGTACTTATGTACCTAGGTATGTGTTATTTCTTAATTTTATATGATATAATGTAATAGAATTAAATGTAATACAAATAAGTAGATTGTTACAAAATTAATTTATAAATATATATATAATAGGTATATAATATTTATCAAACAAATTTCAGAAAGGAGAATTTAGTTGGTGAAATTCAACCACTTTTCAATAATATTAATGATATTGGAATTCAACCCCTTTGGAAATCTTGTAACTGTACCCTTTAATAACTTTAAGAGAGCAAAAGAGGTTTAATTATTTAGTAGTTGTATAACTTATTTTTAGAACTTTTATTTTATTTTGGTTTTTTATATAGGCTTTTCGACTTCATGGTAATTTAAAATATATGTCAGCTGTACTATATTCTAAACATTTTTTGAGTGTTTTAAATAAAAAAGAGCTATTTATAATACATTTATTATTGATTAAAATAGGTACATAATTGTAAATTTAATTAATAAAACATATAATTTTAATTTAAAAAAATCATTATTTATTATAATGTATATATAGGTATATATATATTAAATATTATTATTAAGTACCTACCTACCTATTATTTTATGTGGTAGAGAAGAACTGGCATTATGAAGATATAAAGATTTTGGTATAATTTTTGTTGATGGTTAGCTAAAATATATTTAGGTAATTAAAAATGTTAATGTAATGCTCAAATTTATTTTTATTTCTATACATTTTTTAGTTGATACTTTGAAATAATGCAATTTTTGTGTTATATTTAAATATAGAGCCAAAGGGGATGTATTTTTATATTATGTTCTTGAGGGTCCAGGGAAACATAATAAATATACAAGCCTTATTATCCACAATGAAATAATACAGTCATGTAACACAATAATATTGAAAAAAATTGTAAAAAATATTAATAAATCTAAATGTTTTTCCATTCTTGCCAATGAAACGACAGACATTTCTACCAAAGAGCAACTTTCAATATATGTTAGATATATTAGTAAAGATAATATGCTATAAGAAGACTTTTTGCAATTTTTTTAAATTAAAAGTTTGACAGGTGAAGCTCTGGAAAATTCTATATTAGGAATTATACTATTACTACACCAATTAGGAACTGTTTGGGTATAATTGAAGAGGCATTTACTTTTTTTAATACTTCAAAAAGAAATTATGTTATATTACAAGAGATTGAAGAATCTGACTACTCATCAAACATAAAACACCTAAAATAGTTGTGCGCAACTCGGTGGATTCAGAGATATGATGATTTCTCTGAGCTTTTTCCATTTTTCTATTAAAGCTTTGGACATAATATCTAAGTGGAAAGACCTAAGAGATGCTTGAATGATTAAAAATTCTATAGATAATACAGAATTTTTAATTTCCTTTTATATTGTAAAGGTAATAGTAAATATAATTGTGATTTTTAGTAGTTTTATATTGTGTATTGGGGGTGTATTTTGTAGAATAAATATGTTTATGGTGCCTTAAAATTAATGTTAAGTGTATTAATATTAAATTTATGAAATTTATATTATATTAAGGCACTTTTCCATACTTGGTTGGTATTCTATTTAAAACTTATTTTTTAATGTGAAAAATGTTTTTAATGTTTCAGTTTCTATTTTCATATTGTCTTCTATTGTGTAAGCAATTACAGAAAATATAAATGAATTTAAAAAATCTGTTGATTTAGTTGAAAACTTAGTGATGACTTTGAAGACTATAAGAGAAAATTATGAAATGGAATTTAGAAATATATTTGATGATGTTGAAGTAAATAATTGTTTAAAAATATATACATGATAGTTATTTGAAATAATTTAGATGGTTGCAAATAACATAGGAATTGAATTAAAAATAAAACGGACCACTTCTAAACAAATCCATATGGCTAATCCAAATATTCAGGATTGTTTTTTTTGAACATTACTATTGTGTCACAGTATTCTTACCATGCATTGATTTTTATGTGATGTCAACGGATTGAACGATTTATTAATGATAAAACAATATTTGAAGGTAAATAAACAACTTTTTTGATAATAAAAATATTTCATAAAAAATATAATTCATACTTCACTTTAATTTTTTTAGGATTTAATTGTATTTTTAAACAAGAATCCAATCTTGGTTAAAAAAAACCAAGAAAAAGAGGAACAAAAGCTTATTGAGTTTTATTTACCTATAATTAATCAAAATACTAGCATTGCTGAATTGAACATGTGGAGACATAAAGTAATTATGGAAAACATAACTCTCCTTTCAGGATTACATTCTTTAGATCAGTGGCGTCGAATCTATACATGAACTGAAGTGAACGCTTCATATAATAAAAAGGATGGGTGGTCTTATTGGTATATTATGTGTTTTTGTTTTTACATTACATAATACCTATAAACTCGGGGGGGAGGTGGGCGAAATGAACGTTATAAACCTAAAACCATATATTATAAGATATTTTATTTTATAAAGTTTATAATACATTATATTATATCCGTGCATATATATATATGTATATATCATTAGTAATGTAAGAATTCCATACATTTATTTAGATACGGTGCTATTACATTTTCTTATTATCTAATCATTAAACATAAAAATTAAATTGCGTTTATTCTTTTTGCTTTTTAGAGTTGTAAAATATTATATTAAACCATTAATTTGGTATACATTTAAATTTAAATTTTAATCATTATTTAAATTTATTTTGAACTTTGAAAAAATACATACTCTGTTAATTTTTGAAGTATTTCGAGTTAATATAAAAAAATATAAAACAAATAAACCATAAACATCACTGTAAAACGAAAAAATATTTTGCACAGTTCAAAATCTAAAATGTGGTAATTTTATTCATTATTAAGGCATTATTATTACTTTTTTAAGTCATCAAAATCTATTTCCAGTTATTATGTTTAAAAAATTCTATCTACAACAATTAATTATAGGTATTTAAGTTTTTTAAATGAATATTTTTTGGTTTTTGGGGGGTCCAGTACCCCTGAACAAAAGATCGATATGATTTAAATAATAAAGACTTTTTATTTTTGCACTGTTAATTATTTAATTAATAATGTTAAATTTATTAAATTGTTAAATTTACTACTATGTTCAATAGCATACTGGCATACCTACGTAAATACGTATGAATACGACTGATTCACTATATAAACTTAACATGAACATAGAATAAAAATTTGAGGTTTGTACATACCTGAGCACATTCATCTACCATTACATTTTTATTTGACTTTTTTAAGAAATTTAATAAAAAATTGGAACTTTTCCACTTTGACATTTCAAATAAAATAGATATCGGCGACAGTTGAACACTAGCGAGAGTCCTTGTCTGTACTGATAATATTGACAAACTGATACCAGTATTTCGTATAATTTCTTTATATATTATATTTTATCCAATTCTCGAATATTCAATAAAAATTCTTATTAAATAATTCCTGAATATTCTAGAAAAATAAATACAAATAATATAATGGAAGAAAATATAAACACAAAACCTTTATAATATTATCGAATGGCCATAAATATTATAAGCTCCTAAATAATGGCCCGCATATAATATAAATATGTGTAGGTATAGCATGTATTAGTATATACATATTACTATATATAGGCATAGTGCATAGTCTACATAAACATTAAATATATAAAATGCAAATTTTCAATATTTAATTTTTAAATAAAATATTTTATTTTAATAAATAGTGCATGAATATTATAGTACCTATCTACTGGATTTAGTGATTTAATATAATTTAAATTAAATTTTTACAGTAGGTACGGAAAAGTCAGAGGGGACATGTCCCTGTTTTGCCCCCCCCCCCCAATAGACGCAAATGATTGGTAGGTATTAGGTAAGTAGGTAATAAAGTCAATTTTTATCAGATACATGATCCACGGATAATACCTCGATATCCACGATATATTTTTTTTAAAATGCTATACCTATTTATAAATAAAAGCTTTTTGTTATCTCCTTATTGGATTTCTTCATACAATCCGTGTGCCGATCAAAGTTCATCCTACAGTTAACGACAATAATATAATATTCCAATTGCGTATTATTTTATAATTTTATTTATTTGACATTCATGCAGGGGGTTCCTAGGAGCCGCTCACCCCTAAATCTGTATTTTTCTAAAAAATGTATATTATTAAAAACAAAATAAAAAAACCCATATAATATCATCTCGACTATTATAGACACGTCACCTAAATGTTTCGTTAGGGACATGTACCTTCTATCCATAAATACTATGAAGTAGGTATAATTAATAAACTATAATAATATAAAATGTACTATAGTATTATGATATTATGTTTAAAACAATAATTGTGTAGCATACATTTCTGTACTGACTATGGGAATACCAAATAACTTGATGAAATAATAAGAATTGATAAGAATTATTATAATTCTATTCTATAAATAATATTGTTAGACCGTCGTGTTGTTGCCCAATACTCACCGTCCAGTGGCTTACAGGCTACAGTCACCACTCATCTCACGTCTGTCATAATATATATTATATGTATTACAATGACTGAACAACGCTACTTTATATTTTTTTTATTACTTTTTTATCCAATTAAGAATTAACTGAAATAAGAATTATTTGTGTCAAAATGGTGTTTTTAGTGTCCAAATATTTCATGTTTAAAATTGGACCATTAGTGTGGTTTTGTCGAACTTCACAAATCTGTATCTGAGAGGAGGGGGGGGCTTTTTGTGTTCAAGTATTTGATGTTATAATACTAAAATAAATTAATAGATACTCCTTATAATTTATATATTATACGTAGGTATGTGCAGCTACTAGTAATTAGTAGGTACTAAAATCTATAAGCAGGTATGGTATCCATATACAGCATTATTTTGTCAATAAAAGTCATAAATACATTATGTTTTATGTTTCATATAAATATTAAAATCTAATTGTCAATATTCAAAATTGAATAAAGTATAAACAATATTTTACAGATATTAAATTTTGAATGAAAATTTAATTTAAAATAGGTAACCTACCTAATAGTTAAAAATTAATATTTATTATATGTACTTACTAATAATTTTAAATTTAATAACTGTTCAATGATAGCTTTCTGAGGGAATTGGCAATAATAATTAAAATTTAAAATATTTTATAAATTACAAAATTTCATAGTAACATATTTTTTTGTTTTTTATTTTATTGTTATAATCTTAATAACATTTAAAATTTTAAATAATAGAAAGAAAAACCTAAGCTACAGGAAGACCATAATGATACTGTAAAAAGGAAAATGGATAAAGTCACAATAACTAGTACAAAAAAAGGAGTTGGCCAATTAAAAACAATAGATGCAAGTTAATTTAAGTATATTGTATACCTAATATTAATTAATATAACATTAATAAATAACATATATTCTTCTTCTCCTTCGCCTTTTCTCCCAACTATTTGGGGTTAATAAATAACATATATTAATATATTAATATTTTTATTAATGTTAACAAATACATTGTGAAAATTATCCCTCAACGGGTGCTGAACAATTTTACTTGCATAGCATATATTATGTTCCATTATTGGACTCGATTAAATCAGATATAAACAACAGGTTATTAACAGATACATTGGAAGCATTTGATTTGTGTTTACTTGTACCAAATATTATTGTAAAACTAAATGACATTGATGGTTGGGACTGACAAAAAATATCAAAGAGAATCATTGCAGTAGCAAATAAATTTTCTTCCCTCTTTACTGTTTCCAAAAATTTAATGGTTGATTTGTTAGAAGGTACCAATATTATTTTTAATAATAAAATATATTTATAATTAATAGTTTTAAAGTGTCAGTTATATAATTTCTATTATTTATTTTAGGTAAAAGTTGTCTGTGACTTCACAAATGGAAACATCAATCAATTAACAAATGTCCATGTACAGTTTTGGAATAATACATGCACCACTGCAATGAAGATCGTTTGTAATGTTTCCAACTATTAGAGCATTGATACAAGTGTATGTATTAGCAATTCTACTAGTAAGCGTTGCCTCTGCCGAAAGGAGTTTCTCTACACTTAGAAAAGTTAAAGCCTGGCTTCGTTCAAGAATGACTGAAGATAGTCATATTAATTATGTCTTATTAATGTATATAATAAAATGGATCTTTTAGATCAAATAAATCATATTATTGATATTTTTGCCAAAACCATTGATTATGTATATAATACAGATGTACAATGCTATAGGGAAAATCGGGGACTACTCCGGACTGCACGCCACTATAGAGTTCTATGATCGGTGGACTGCGGTAGAGGTACCACCTCATCATAGCTTGTTCGTATGGTAGGTGGACGTGCGGGGTAATTATAAATAGAAATAGAAATTCTACCACACTCGACTGGGTAACTATTTTAAAAAAAAGTTTCAGCACAAATCCTACAAAGAAAAAGCGTGTACAGTTTGTTTTGATGAAATATACATAAAATAATTCCTAGAATATAACAAAGATTTGATTTTATTGAAGGATTTCAAGACTTAGGACCTTATGGTAGGACAAATATGAGTGTTAACTGCGTTCTAATATTTATGTCTCGTGGTATATATTTTCCATGGAAATTTCCTGTCACGTATTATTTTGCACATTCTAGTGTAAATAAAGATATTTAAAAAAATTTAATAATTGATATTATAAATAAATTAATTGATATTGGCTTGTGCCCAAAAATGATAGTCTGTGATCAAGGCACATCCAACCAAAGTGCATTAAAATTATTAAATATTTCTGAAGAAAATCCATTTTTTTTTTTTTTTGTAAATAATCATAAAATATTTTCTATATAATATAATGTTCCACATTTATTTAAAAATGTACGAAATAATTTTATTGAGGCTTGTTTTCAAAAAAATAAAAAAATAATTTTCATTTTATGACATAATAGAAACTTATAAAATAGACAAATTGAATAAAAAAAAGTGGAGCACTAATTCAAATTACAGATTCGCACATTTACCCTACTTCTTTTTAAAAAATTAGAGTTAAGCTAGCCATCAAAGTCTTCAGTCATTCCATGTCTTCAGCTATCCGCACTTGTACAGAAACCCAATAACTTCGTACTAAAACTGCAATTGATACTGCCAATTTCATCAAATTTATGATCAATCTATTTGATTGTTTAAATTGTAGGTCACTTTATAGTCATAATCTCTATAATTCAGCATTAAATCATTCAGAAACTGTTAAAACATTTTTATTAGAAGCTTCAAAATATTTTGTAAACTTAACAAAAATTAAAAAAGGAAAAATTTTGTGACCACCATGTTTTAAAGGATTTACACAAACTATTAACGCCATTTTACAACTTTTTGAGGAGGAAAAAAGTAATGAAAAAGTATTTCTAATGACAAATCGGCTGAACCAAGATTACTTGAAAATTTATTCAGCATTTTTCGGCTAAAAGAAGGGGGATATAATAAAAATCCAACATCTCGAACCATAAGAAATTCTATTAGAAGCAATTACATTTTTTCTATATCTACTTTAATAGGAAGTAATTATGAAATGTCCAAAGAAACCGATGATATTATATAATTTGACGTAGTAGCTATACTAATGTGCTATACCATGTACCAATACTAACACCCAAATGTCTTCTGATACAAAATCAAATATTTTCTCAATTTTAAGTTTAGGTAACAGATGATGAGACGTGCCCTGTAGTCAAGACAAAAAAATAAAAAGTTACATTGGAAGACTGTTCAGTTACCTATTTCGTGGGATATCTTGCTTTCAAGTGTGATAAACATTTAATTGCAACCACTATCAAAATAATTTATCAATCAATAAAAATTATTCATCTATTGACCATGATATGGGACTTAGGCACCATCAATTTCTTTTAATAAAATAATTAATCGAGTCTTAGAATTTTTTAAAAACATTTTGAATAAATTCAGCATAAAAAAAAAATTAGGTTAACACTTAAAATTAAAAATGATATTTTAATTAATACATGGTGATGATGATGACTTTCAATCTAGTAAAGAACATAAATTATAAATTATAGACCTATTATTGATTGTAGAATATTTAAAAAAAAACTCAATTTTTTTATAGTACCTATACAAATACGTCTTTATTTAAAATTTCAAAACTCTAGATTGATTATTTTCGAAATTACGGAGAAATATCTGTACGTGTTGTTAACAAAATCCCATTTTTTCGTTTTTTTTTTTGGTCATTTTTCATTGGTTTTTTCTGCGGTGTTAAAAAAACTTAAGAAAATCGAAAAATAACCTTTTTAAAGTATCAAATATACAAAATTTACTACCAGAAACGGTAATTGTATACATCGGAGCACTAGCTCCTTCTGGTAGAATTGTGGGGTACAGACAAAATAAAAAAAAAACATTTTTGTAAAACTAATACATTCATCGCTTCGCTCAAAACCTAAACCATTTTTAATTTTCTGATTTATACTCGTATTTATATGATTTACATAATTTACATAAATTGTTCTGGCTCGGTACAATTTTTATTGTGAGATCTCAATATTTGTCTTTAAAAAAAAATATGTTTTTGCAGTTCCAAAAGTACATATTGTATGATTACCGTATAGGTAACAAAATAAAGGTGAAAACTTAAATTAATATAATCGTACGCCAGTCTTTTTAATTTTATATAAAATGTTGAAAATAAGATTTTTCAATGTTTTTCAACAGTTTATATAACATAGTAGAATTATAGTTTAAGTTCTCACCTTTATTTTATTACCAAAATTGGTAACTTGCGATAATTATACAATATGTACCTACCTACCTAATATTGGAAATGCGTGTAGGTGTTTTCCGCCGTGTTTTGAATAATTATTCGTATTATACGAATCGTATACGTATTGACGGATATTTCGTTGCGCGGCAATTCAGATAACACGACGTGCATCCAGTGTGTAGATTATAAAAGATACAAAATAATATGAAAATATATCTACTATAACAACTAAATATTACGATTATATATTAAAAGAAAAATCACCTAAACGATTTTCATTTTGTAGAAGAAAATAATTTCAACCCGGACAAAATGCAAGAATTTGGAATAAACATTTTTTGGAAACAGATTTCGACGAATCATGTATGCTAAAATAAAAACGTATGCCAATTTAAAAGAAACATATTTAAAAAAAGACCAGTATATATTGAACTATTGGCTCAAAAAAAAAAGTGCTCGTAAATCAAGGACGCCCAACATAATTTAGACAGACCACACACTCGAAATAGAAATCCATGAATATTTAATGAAAATGAAAAATACGAAATTAGTATTCAGTGTGAACAATTTCAATGTAATGGGCTGGGTAGTAGTAATATCTTGACATTTTGTTGTTTTTATTGTTATTCTTCATTTATGTTTTTGACTACTTTCCTGACGTATATTTTAATTATTTTTTCTGTTGTAAATTTTGCAACAATTCTTAATTCCGGCGACTGGATTTGACCAATGATTACTTCACAATTCTTGTACTCACGCTTAACCGACCGAGCTACGCTTCAGGGATTCAAACGTAGAAGGAATTGTGGGTACATAAATGTTCGAACAATAGTAAACGATTACAGGCACGACAAAGGTGGGGAAACTTTTTGAATCGCTGCAGCGTATTCAATAACATATAAAACGTGCTCGGACCGGTGGCAAAATGCGTTGTACACCTAGGTATATAACATACTAAAAGTCCCTATTTTGGGTAGTCCAAAATCGAATTTTGGATTGCTCATAAATAAGGGGACGTGGACCCAGCGTCTTGCGGTTTTGTCTACCCCCCCCCCCTTTTGGTTTAAAGCTCCTGTATATTGGTGTCCATTAGAGGGGCAAAAGAGAGACATGGCCTCTTCTGAAGAATACCAAAAAAAGTGAATTTTAGTATGTTATTTACCGCAGTGTATAATACACTTTGACATTAGTCCGAGTCCGATCTGACTGTTTTTGAATTCGCAGTAACAATTTATAAAAAAATATTTTCCCTCTATATAGGTATCTATAATCAATGGTAGTACGTAATAGTGCTGAGCATTCCTTTGACCAATCCGTAATCCGGACTAAAATATACAAACCGGATTCTGGATTCAATCCGGATTTGGGATCCAATCGGTCAATTCGGATTGCAAATCTAATCTGAATTTCGGATCCAATCCGTCAATATAATAGTCAACTTTTAGGAAAGTTTAATACAATTAAAATGGTCAATATGTATTTCGATCGTGGTTGTTTTTATCGTTTGTTTGTTTTGCGCGTACTTCAAAAAAGTTGTAAAATATTTTCCAGTAATATCTCGAATCAGTGATAACGAGAATCATGTAATCCGGATTCGCCGTGTAATTCGTCAATCCGGATTGTAATTGCAATCAGGTTTAAACGGATTATAGCATATTTATCAATCCGGATTAGTTATCTGGAAACGGATTTATTCGGATTAGGTGCTCTACAGCAGTAGTACGTACGTGTATCGTATAGGTAATTATGCATTGCCACAGAGGCGATGAAATTGGTCATGCAGTATTATTATTTATTCGGTGAGCTCGAACCCATCCCTGGAATCGAAGTTTCTGGAACTTTCGAACACCCAGTGACCACGGACGATGCGTGGAACATTTTTGCACTTTCTGTTGGTATACGCGTGAGACGTGTCCGCGGACATCCACTCATCATTGTATTGCGTTGTTCTATACATCGTTTTACTTTTACCGATGATTGATAATCGTCACTTTTGCCGTTCACGTCGATAACAATTGCGAGCACATATCGGGGACACACATTCGTCGACGACATCAACCGACGTGCTACATCGGCACGGCACGGACGTCGAACCATCGGATCCTGCAGACGTCGTCGGCCGGATATTGACGGTCGCCACTATGTCACACCACCGTCGGACGAAATAACCGTAAGGTATCGTATTTTTTTTTTTTTTTTTTTTTTTTATGTTTTTTCATTTTCTCGATAAACCCGTAAGGGGAAATAAGTTAGGGAATGCCCACTCTGCGGACGTGCTGAATTTTCGGTTTCTATATATAGGTACAGAATATTTTTTAGTTATTCGTTTTATAAAAGCAATAAATTAATTTTATAAACGTTTTTAAAAGAATTTGTTTTATTTATCACATTTTACAAATAATAAAATTAAATCACAAGTCTAACATGAATATAGCACTATATACTATACGGTTGTATATTAGGTAGGCCGATTCATGTGGGAAACGGACATTTTGTACTGTCTATTGTTTTATGTTCATACCGCGGACACTTTGTACTGTCGAAATTAAATTACGATTATCGATCGCGGACACTATTTGTAAGATCGAAATTTATCCATAATTATTTATATATTTTTTATAACGTATCATGTTTCCACTATGCAATCCGTTTGTTTAAAATTGTAGATTTACAATTAGTGAATCTATAGATTTTCAACAATCCAAATATTTTCCTTCCTCTTTTTACACACACTGTGTTATCTGTATTATTACTATTACTATCACTTTAGTATTAACTATTTTAATGTAATATATTATATATATTATATATATTAATATATTATTTTTATTTTGTCATATTTATAATTTCGGGTTGTAACTCCAGATATACCTTAAAAAAATCTGGATGCTATTAGAATTAGAACTTTATTTTTTCTTGTCTTTCGGACTGCCAAATAAATCGTAAACATCATCGGCACAATTCGGTCCCGGCGGATTTATAAGTATTTTGTGATACAAAGTGTCTAAACCGATACACACTTACTTACTATTACTACACAAGTATAGATTATAATTACAAATTATTATCTGTATTTTTACGACGTTTTGTACTTAAGGGGATTGGAAGCGGTCATTAATTAAGAGGTTATGTATTGTATAATTATTTGATTTATTCGCTTTACGCAGTGTGTATGTGTGAGTAGTATTTGGTCTTTAGTGTGTGTAAATACATTTGGCATAATAATGATTATGCTGGTGGTTACACTCGCATGCACAGGTACATGTCAATAAATATGGCTACCGTAGTTGAAAAGACACTAAATCCCATTTCCAATATACCGATTATCCTAGAGATACGATAAGAATTCTGAAAACGGAATTCATTGTAAAATCTACTTTAGAACGACTTTCCCACTTTTTCATTTTTTTTCCCTTGATTTTCACAAAAATTTAAAATGTCAATTTTTAAACGTTTAAATATATTAACTTAATTTTAGGGGGACTTTGGGAGACAAAATCAAAAATGTGGGAAAGTCGACCTAAATTAGACAATACGAAAAATTAAAATCAGTTTTTAGAATCCTTATCGAATCGCTAGGCTTATCGGTACGTTGGAAATAAAAATGGTCTAGATTGCTATGTTACGTGTGTGATAGGAAAGACCAGACAATCGCCACTTCCAATCTCCTTAAGAGCAGTGCATTTGGACATTTGGTATGTAATATGTATATACTGCATGGTTCGCACACAATCAGTTATACCTTATATACCATATATTTTTGGAAAACATTTGTTATAAGTATTTTTCAGTTTTTTTTTAATATTAACAGGAATTTTAATTTTTGACTTTTTTATATTATGATTTAAATGTTTTTTTAGGACGTAACAAGTAGGTATTTGTCATATTTTTAATTTAAATTTTGTAATATCTATTTATATTATTATAGATATATTATTAATATATATTTTTAGAATAAAAACTAAATTTTATATAATTTCTATGATCTTAATACATAGTAGGTACATAAAACGCACTACAACGATTAGCAATTAGGTATTCAATTTTGTTTATTTCGCACTTTAAATTTTTGTATTGTAATAATTTATTACAGCTATTAGGGCTTAGATTAAATAACTATAATCGATTTTCACGAAACCATGTCTTAACAGTATTTTTATAGTTTTCCGGTATTTTTTCTTAAGCACGTATTATTAAACTATATTGAGGAAATCGAAATTTGGGTATGGTGGATTTAATAAGGGAAGAGGAAGTGTGGAGTGCTGTGAGAAAAATGAAAAATAAGAAAGCGGTGGGAGCGGATGGAGTACCAGTAGAAGTGTGGAAAGTATTAGGAAGTTTAGGTATACAATGACTGACAAAGTTCTTAAATAATATACTAGTAGAAGGAAAAATTCCAGAAGCGTGGAGGAAGAGTTGTGTAGTACTAATATTCAAGGGTAAAGGAGATATACAGGATTGTGGAAATTATAGAGGGATAAAACTTATGAGCCACAGTATGAAGATTTGGGAAAAGATAATAGATAAAAGGGTAAGAGGTGAGACAACTGTTACTAGAAATCAGTTTGG
>JAIPRL010009413.1:0-17694 GCA_025469235.1 Pemphigus obesinymphae
GGAAAGGTTACAAAATTTGTTGGATATTATTTTCTATTTTATCGATATTTTAAATTTTGCGCTGCTAACTTCACGCTAACAGCGCAACCTCCTCCAAATCTCACCAAAACCGACTAAAAATGTTGTATGTTCAATACCTGTGTAATTTTTTTTTTATGTTGTTGTTTTTATTGCCTATGCTAGTTTAATTCTAAGGAGCTCAACTATGTGTGCTCTATGTATATTACATCGGTCATTTTCATCAAATAAATTAAAAATGTTTCCAACGCAATTGTATTAATTAGATTTTTCGTTTTTTTCGTATATATTTTTACTTTGTGTTATATATACACATATAATTATGAGTTTTACAGAAAAAGAAATTTCAGAGCTAATTACAAATAATGAATCCGGCGATGAAAGTGATTGGTATGATGATAATTTGAACGATTCTTCATCAGATTCAGAACTTGAAGGTAGTTTTTCTAATAATTTGAGAAAAAATATTTTTAATATTTTAGAAGAAGAGCAATTTAATCAAACCACTAGTAGTTCATTAAATATTAATGATATGCCAATAGTTTGTGATGACAATGTTGTAATACCTCCTTCAAACATTTTGCCACACTCATCTTCTGACTTACAAACCTCTTCATCATTACCGAAAAAATCCGATGTAGAAATTTTTTCTGACAAATGGATATTCAAAAAAACTTCTTTACCAAATTTTCAATCGAAAAAATGTATATTTGATACATCAAATACGGGAATTATGTTAGATGATATACCTAACAATTTAAAAGAATTTGATATTTTCAAAGCTATTTTCGATGAACATTTTGTTTATCATATTGTAGAAGAAACAAACAAATATTTCAAATTTATATAAGCTAATTTAACTTTTAAAAATAAATCCAAGTTACATTATTGGAAAGATACGAACATCAATGAAATGTATACATTTTTAGCAGTTTATATTATTATACAAGTTATTTTGGGGGCTCAGCGGGGCTCATGTGTCCGGATATTATCCTGTACAAGCTGGGTCCCTGCTTGGCCGATCGAAATGTATGCGCGGCCCTAGTTACAAAGTGTGGGTCAATATCCTTGGGTGTACAGTATCGGGAAGTGTACACGTTACCCGCTGAGTTCAGTGGTGTTTCAGTGTCTCATTTGCTAGTGAACCATTTTTTAGAACTGGTAATGACCGAATGTTTTTTTTTTTTTTTGTTATTTATGCATAAATGTTGTAGACTTGAATTTGGATAGAGATAAGAACGTGCTTTTTTTAATCGTTGTCTTTTCCAGCTTTCTACTGACACATCTTCTTCCGTCAGACTATTTATTGTCACGGTATTGTAGTATAGGTACGGTGAAACTATACTAAATTCGCGGAGAGTTTAGGAGTGCGCAGAAACCAATTTTCGTTTTATCTCACCGCAACATCAACTATCGGCTAAGTGCTGGCTGCACTGATCGGTAGGTTATACACTGTGATGTTATTTTGTAGTGATTACGGCGTGTTCGATCATCGGTCGTACAGAACTGATAATTGATAAGCCATAATGTGTGTTATTAAATACGCACTGTATACTATGTCAATCTATGGATAGCCGCCCAAAGATAACGGAGCGTCAGTAGTATGCGCGAAACACTCCTATTCTCTCCGCGAATTTAGTATATATAAATATATATACTATATATATATATATGTAGGTACCTATATAAATGTGTACATGCTGATGTGTATACTGATAAACCTAGAAATGTCACTACACCGGTCAAAATTATAAATTGTCTATGTTGCATTTTCTTCTAATTATTATTGATAATAAAAAAAATTATGGTATTCTGTTCAGTCTCGCCCGCGAGGAGGTACTCGCAAGAGACCTCCGAAAAACCAAGATATAATATTTATGTTTTATATCGATATACCTACGTTTGCGATTGAATTAAAGTGTTTGTGTTTTGTATTAAGATTTATTTTATTAATTTGTGTTGCCGTATACGTCAAAAGCTACATTGACGTATACGATAAAGTTGGCGCCCAACGTGGGGCTCGAACCCATGACCCTGAGATTAAGAGTCTCGTGCTCTACCGACTGAGCTTACGACTGGCTTATAAATTGGCTTACGACTACCCGCTGAGTTCAGTGGCGTTGTCGTAAGAGCAGATCACCGGGAACGATCGTAATATATGCATGCGTGCTGGGGGTTACCGACGGAGGAGTCCTGAAAAGGACGTGTACATGGATCCATGTTTTTGATCTGCTGGTTGTTCACACTTATTTTAATCACATATTTAGGAGTTTTACCAATAATAAAAAAAAGTTATTTTAACTATATTTTAATATTTTATTATATCGTATTCAAATATTAAATATTATTATAGTTATTTTACTACAAAGTAAATTATTTTTTATGAAGTAAAGTTAGAAGGCACTTATTAATATGTACCAATTGGTATAGGTAGATTAAGGAAAACGAACAAATCAGGAAATTTCTCAAATATTTCAGAAACCCATTATTAGTGTCTACTTAAAAAGTAAAAGATTCAAATGGGTTGATCACATCTGAAGGTCTAACAGTATAGTAAATACAATTTTTATTGGGAAACTAACGGAAAAAGGCCTTGGGGTCGACTGAGACAGTTAGATGGGAAGATAGGGTGAAGACGGATATTACTGGAATATCACAAGGCACACGAATAAGGGACAGCGAAGACAGAGTTAAATAGAGAGGAGTGGTTGAGGCAGCAAAGATCCTACACGGGCTGGAAAAGCTTAAAATACTCGTATATATATATATCCGTCATTATTATCCAGTTCCATTTTCCCAGCCCCGCCGGCCGCCATGTTAGAATATTGAAATTTTTTATTTGCAATCTTTTGTGTTTCGTTTGTGCAGTTTGTGCTACTAAGTCCCACATTTGTGCTAGGCCAGAAAGTCTAGTTATTAAAAGTTTAATAGTTGTGGGGCTGGGGAAATGCTAGCCCCGTTATTTTGGAATATTGAATTGTTTTATTGCAATTGTTTGTGCTACCAATTTTAACAAAATGCAATAAGGAATTATTGGAAACAGTATTTTAATAATTTAGTGTATCTATTTATTTTAATGAATTATGTTCCATTATGAAGTAAGAATTTGTTAGTAGATAGCTGGAATGGTGTATTTTAAAACTGTATTAAATTATTTATTTAAAAACTAAAATTAAAAACAAGCATAAAAATATCCCTCTTCATCGTAGAACCAATACATTTCTCGCTTCACTCAGAATTAAAAATATTATTTCTATTATAATATATATTATTATATATATACCTAATTAATATAATTTTTATGTATTAATTTATTTTACAAATATAACAAATAAAAATACCATGCTAACTATATAATACTTAAACAATATATATTATGACATCATAAAATGGTAAAAAGAAAAAAAATATTATGTCATTTAAATTAAATCTATAAAAGTATTTAATATTTTCTGCTTTTTGACAATAATGTAAAATATAACAGCTCAAAATTTCCATTTTAAAATGTATTCAACATTTTAATTTTCAAATTTAATATATCCACTAGTATTCTACCATTCTGTCTTCCTCCCACGCCCCCTAATTAATACTTTTTTTTTGACCATATAGGATGGATAATATTATCGTAAAATTTATAAAATGTTTTATTAAATTATAATAATAATATAAACAATACTAATATGACAATGATAAGAATATTTATAATCTTAAATAGTACTACAGTTTACTCTCGATTATCCGCGAGCGGATTATCCGCCGTCTTCCACGGAATCGTCTACATACCTTTATGTATACAAAAAAATATATACGTATTGTATCTTTCCGTTATAAATCATTATAGGTTTAATTGGGTTGTGAATTTGTCATAGCCGATAACTCGATAACGACGTAAAATACGCTTATTTAATATTAATACACGCGTATGTACTTTTATTAATACACATTATGTTAATTTTATGTATTTTAATAAATAAATAATTTTTAAATTTTATAATAATACATAATAATATGCATACTTTATACATATTTCAATAACCGACAATAAGACGGAATTTTATAAAAAATGCAATATTTTTATTTTATATCAATGTAAATTCTTATGACGTCCAAGACAGTTATTATCACAGAATTCTATCCCACATTCCGGTTCCTTTCTGGTATTCGTATTCGCTGTAAAGTAAAATTATCAATTCAAAATAATGCAAGTATATTATTAGATTCAGAGTGGATCTAGGATTCATTATATTTTACAATTTTCATGTTCGACACAATTTCATATTTTTTCTTTTTTTCTTTTCGTTTATCAACTTTGTAAACTTTGTAATAAATTATCTGTGAATATGCGGGGCACCGTAATCCATGATAAAATACTTCCTTATTAGGCTCATGAATTATTAAAATTATTTGTATTTTATGATAGGCGAAATAAAAGATATTTTCAAAATGAGAAGTGGCCCACTATCCTCGGGGACATTAGACCACTGTACCAGTCTGCGTATAGCTTTGTATTTACAAACTTTTCAGTAGTAAATTTGATCAAATTTAATGTGAATTTAAAGAAATTTTATTGAAAAATATTACAATAGTTATTTTCATATGAATCTATACATTAAAATGTTTACCGTGAATTTTATTAGTATATTTATCGATCATAATTTTCAAGTATAAATTAAAGAAAAATGATTATCAGTAGGTACTTGGTTTATCACATTGTATATATGACTATTTGGTATATTATCTAAAAAAGTAATTTTTTTTTTAATTTAAAATGTGTAACTGATTCTTATATCAAATTAATTAAATTTTGGTTTTTAAAAACACAATATATATATATATATATATGACTATATTTTTTATAAATAGTTAGAATTTTTTAGATTCTACGCTTTTTAGACATTATATCAATAGCGGCTCGTGATATTGTGCACAAGAGCACGTGCACCACCAATAATTTTGAAAAATACAAAATATTTTAAGGCAATGTAATAATACAATATTTTTATATACTTATGATTAATTTATTGACCATAATAACATTAGGTAATGCTACCTTATTTAATATTTACCTATAAACCACGATGTAGGTAAAATGGTGTAGTCACTAGGTGGTTTGATCAGGATAAGGCCTATTTTGTTTTCGTTATAAAGTAAATAAATAGTAATAAAATAATAAAAAGTAAATATAATTTTTACTTGTTCTATTTTAGAGTGCTATATAAGTGTGTATATAAAATAAAGAGAAGTGTAGAACGCTTATGAGATTTTATCCAAAACATTGTATTTTAAATATTTTATAAAAGGTATTTTAACTATAAACCATTTTAAAACGCCTTTTTGTTTGTTTTTCGTAAACTGGTTTATGAACGAATATCGTGATTACACAACAATAAAAAATGTTATGGATACAGGTATATTTTAAATTACTTTTAAATTGTTGGATTTTAATTTTTTATGATATTTCTTTAAAATTACCTATAAAGAACCACTGACAAATGGCTGCGCTCACATCCTTTTAATTATTTTTATTTTTTAAAATAGACACGTCACTGAAACAAACATATTTTTAGTCTAAATGTATTTAAAATAATATGGCTGAGGGCTAAGCTAAACAAATTAAGAGTATTTAAATAAAAAAAAAAAATATTTACTCAGAGATGATAAATTCTTGAAATGTTCTCTCTGTGTTTATAGATATTGTTTATAACATATCATATTTAAAAAAAAATGTATAATATTTGTTTGCACCTTATGGCTTTAATTGTACACTTAAAAACAATATATTTTTTTTAATTTGTATTTTTAAATACAAATACTAGTACATATAAAATAGTATAATATGTAAAATACTGTATGAATATTGTTTTCGAATAGTAAAATATTAAATATACAAATTATATTTATTGTCAAGTACTTGCCTCTGGAAGATGAAACATTGATGGGATTTGTTTTCCTTCAGATTTTAAATTTTTATTACTTGCGTAGCCTGAGCACCCAGGTAAAAAATATTTATTTGGTATAATTATTTATTATAATAATAAATAATATTATATTATACAAAATTTAATGAATTAGTTTTGAAATAAATCATAATTTTTCAAATATTTCAAAACAATTCGTTTAAAAGTCATGTGACAGGTAGTATAGAAAATTAAATACCTACAGAAATGTTTATTATTTAATAATATTTATTTATATCAAGTTTCAACTCAATTCAATATCAGATAAATAATAACAGATATAACAATAATCTCCTCGAAGAGAAAAAATGTATATAAGCTATAAATAGTAAATTTAGTATTTACCTACATATATCTTAATATATACCTAGTCGAATTTTAAATAAAATTAAAATTCATCGCATTTTCTCAACATTGTACTTTTTCAAAGAAATAAATGGTATTTGATATTCAAATACGTCTAATGAATACGTTATGCCTAATTTATTTATTGTATTATATGGTTCCTAATTATAGAGGACATCATTTAAAAAAAAATGTATCCGATTTACGAAATGCCCAAGGCAAATTTTTATTCCTAATCCATCCGGGACACTGGTGACAATATAAATATTTTATAAAAATAGTTTTACTAGTTAAATCACTGTTCAAATATATCATTATAGCATATTTTGGACACATCCATAAATAAGTTTTCAAGTACAACCATACGATTTTTGAGTAATGAGTAGTAATCACAGAAAATATACGGTATATAATTGTAGAAAATAGGCCTTTTTTAGCGCTCCTGGCGGACAATTTACTAAACTAATTGCCGTTACATTGCTCATTTTCAAACACCATGTGACTACACCGTTTTACCTACATCGTGCTATTATACCTATAGGTACTATGCACGAGTACACTATAATATTCACATTATACGGGTTTACCAACATACGCCACAACGCGTCGTTTGCAGTAATTGTACAATAATTATAACGATTAACAATGTTTACCGGCTCGGTGTGCCAACAGTCAACACCTGAGCTGAATATTTACGACGGTGCAAAATCGAAATGTGCTCCATTTGCGAATGCGTGTTTGACTGTTACGTTCCCACTACACCAATAATTTGTTTAATAATATATTGAATGTCGGTGCGTAGACGAGTTGTGCACCGTTCAGCGGTCCGCAGTGAGCGAGTCTACTGCCCATGAGTAAATATGTATACCGGAGTACAGTGCTCGTGTTATTAATAGTACAAAATTATAATTCTTTCTATGAATTATCATTTTTATTTTTATGTTTGTTGATCTTTTATATTTATTGATTTTATACCAATGTATGTACCTACGTGGTTTTATTAAAGTAAAATAGTGTACATAGTTTGTAAGTGTGTTATTAAATTGTAAAATTAAATGAAAATGTTTAAACTAAATGTAGTTGGAGTTCTCCTGTGTTTTCTCAGAAAACTAAATATTTTATCATTATCGTTGGAGCAAAAGGTCACGATTAAAAATGAAGGTCAAAATGAAGAGTCAAAATGCAAGGATAAAATAATAAAATACGTTTTAATATGGAGTTGAACGAATAAAAAATTATTCGATCTGTGGTTGCTTATGTTGTGGTTATCACGTAAATAATAAAAAGTTGGAAACTATTAGGTAAAATATTGGTTTTGCTTTATTTCATTCATGTTATTTGCTATTGTATAATATTTTATAAATGTGCGCCATCAACTATTTTATCCACGAGCCGCCATTGCATTATATAATATGGTATCTATTAAGCATCATACCTTTATTTGTCACTCTTTTCCAGTATGATTTAACAACCTCTACAACTAATAAACAAGACATTATATTACAATTTAAATTATATATTATATATAAGGAAGTACTTAACAAATTTTTGCTAAATATGAAAAGGGAAATAAAAAGATGTAAAACTATTAAATTTTAGTATTCTTCGGTTGGTAAGAGATATGATAGGTAGCCAATAAAAAATTAACGGGAATTATTATAGTTTATTCACCACACAAATTGTAATTTTTTTTTAAATGAAAATTGTAAAATGACCTATATTTATATTATTAAACTATATAAAAATTTTACAACGGTACTGTTAACAATTTTAGAAAAAAAATTAATTGACATAATGTAATCTAATGTAGATGTACCACTTACCTTTAGTCCGGTTATTGAGATCTAAACATTTATAAATAATAGTACAAACATTTTAATGAGTGGGAATATGGAAGTCAATAATATGTAGTATATTTTCGGAATGCTATGAACCAACAATCATATTATGATTATAAAATATTTTTGGTTTTTTTTTAACTTAATAAGCCTTAAAATAAACTAATTTTTTAAAAATTATTTAAAAAAAATAAATATATTTTTCAATTATGTATGTATGATGTCGTAAAATGTTTAATATGATTTCTGCATAACCTTTTAAAAAGTTTTATTAATTTAAATATTTTGAAAAATATACCACCGATAGCACTAGAAATAGTCTTTCTCTTTTCTCAGTATTCCAAATGATTAGATTTGTTTAGTAAATGGATTATTTGAAATTCCTAACGATTTGTGGTAATTATAGTTCATACACACTAAATGATTAACGTTTAATACAAAACATACCATAATTATAAAAATCAATTGTTTTTAATGAAAAATATCAGTTTCAATTAACTTCAGAGTATAAATTGAACACGGATAAAATACCAATATGACTCTAGGACTTATAAGTCTACCTCTATCCAGATTATCATCATTATAGAAACTCTTTCACTATAACCTATGGGCTCAAAATAAAATTAATTTTTTAGTTTCTAAACTTTCTAGACATATAAAATAGTATCTGTTAAGCATCATACCCATATTTTTCAATCTGTACCAGTATGTAAGAGTCGTATCTAATACATAATAAACAATACATTAAAATACAATTTTAATTATATTATAATTAAGGAAATAACTGACAAATTTTTAATAACTACGAAAAGTGAAAATTACGAATCTATAGTTTTTTTGATAGAAAAATATCATACATCGGGCTGTAACATGAGCATGAATGTGGATTTCCGCAGAAACGGGATATTTAAAAAAAATTTTTATTCGCATGTGCGTACAATTTCAAAATATTATGCAAAAATTAATTGTACTAACTACATTTGGAAAATTATATTTTTCAGCTGGATAATGAAATATTGCTATTATTATACTTTGTGTACACGTAAATATTTGTTAAGTTTATTTTTTTTTAAAGAAAGAAAAAATTTTGATTGTATAATCAACCCATAATAACTATAATAGGGTAAAAGCTCTCGTAATTAGATTTTGGATACTGTAAATCGATATGATTACTCGTTTTCAGATATTCTGGAATGATTTGAAACCCATAGAAATATAATGATGATACTTTAAAATTTGAGTGAAATTATCATATTTTATATATAGTAGATGGAGAAAAGTTTTAGAAATAATATATTGGATTTTATTAAAGTAAAGGGTAGTTAAAAATCTGAGATATTGAGGAATGGTATTAAGTTAATAAGATTAAGAACTGTTAAAATAGCATGAGATATAGAAGATAAAGAATAACTTCAATAATACAGATTTTAACGTGCTAAATTTTAGTATTTCAATGACTTGAGCAAATTTTAGTTGAAAATTTACCAGGAAGTTAACAGGATCAATATATTACAATATAAAACGATAATGACAATGAGCTTAACAAAATATGCCTTGAGTGCGAAATATATTGTACAGCATTGCATAGCTAAGAAAATAATTTTTTTGGATATTCAGTTTTCTTCGAATAGTAGAGCATCGACTTTGTCTGAGTGGTCAATATGCGTGTTTCGACGCAGGAGGTGCCTGGTTCGATTCGCAGGTATCAAATTGGGTAACTAAGGAGATTTTTCTCGCTGATGGCGTCTGGTGCATGTCGGCCCTAATAATTACCAAACCCTTCCTTTAATTTGGTAGCTATGATTGTCATATGATGAAAAATTGTTAAATTTTTGTGTTATTTGGTTGGTAAGAAATACAATAGGTAGTCAATAAGAAAGTAACGGGAAATTTTGTAGTTAATTCACCACGAAAATTTTTTATTTTTTTTTTTAAATCACATTTGTGAAATTACCTATATTATATTATTAAATTATATAAAAATTTAAACAGTACCTACTGTTATCGATTTTAGAAATAATGTTAAATAATATAGATTGTACCACTTACCTGATGTACAGTTTTTGGCATCTAAACATTTATAAATATTACTAGGTATAAATATCTATTGATGAGTGGAACTAAGGAAGTCAATAATGACATATTCTCGGAATTCTAAAAAAAAAAATTATGGTCCAACATTTATATTATGATTTTACAAATATTTTTGTTTTTGTAGCCATAATTTTTTTTAAATAAATGCTCACAAGCTATGAGTAGTGTGGATATCTCATCAATATTTAATTGTAAATTTGACTATCTAAATTAAATAATCTACCATATTTTTTACGAATCAATAAAAATATAATATAATTGTAATATGAATGATATTGATAGCACGAAACTGAATTCCATTGAAAGGATATCTAATCTACACCTCTAGATTGTTAACTATTTAACTATTATGGTAATGAGTAGATAACGTTGCCGTCTCTTTGCTTTTACTCTGAGATGCTATTAACCCTTTCACTGCCATAGATGTTATATTGTGTCCAAACTATAAATACGTTACCTATAAGGTACGGAATAAATTCAGTACCTACTCAACTGTTATTGATAACGTGCTGCGTGTTTTCAATTATAAAATATTATTTGGGTTTAAATTATAATTATTTTGATTTATATATTATACAATTGTAATTGTATTACTGTAATTAGTGGGAAATACGATAAATACGATATTTCGAGTACACCTAGCTTACCATATTTCAAACTTAAATAAGTAAGTTAAAAATAATTTCAAAAATTTAAAACTTTGCGGGTTGGTTTTATATATTTTTCTGAAGTTTATAGGTTATGTATAAAATACAAATAAAAAAGTAAGTCTGCCCTGAACACGTCGTAGAGTGAAAAATAACTGAAATTGAAAGGGTATATTTAGCAGCGAATGATCGATAAGAAATTATTGACCATCAATAAAATAACGATGAAACTAATGAATGATTGAATACCAGTAGTGATATTTAGATTTGTTATTTTTTAAATCTTCTAATGATAAAAATATTTAGCAGCCTCAAATATATTAAACTACTCTTTGTATTTCTAATAATCATAGGGATTTTTTTTAAATTTCTGAAGTGATCAATTTTTATTTTCTAATTTCTCCAATGTGTAATAGTTTTATAAAATATCTGTACGTTCTAGAATCTAGTGAAAAATAAGTTTTGGATTTTACCGACCTAATTATGTATACTGCATATCAAACATATTAAAATATATAAAATAAATTACTTACTTGTCATGGCACGTGTTTTGGAGAGATCGAAATTAATTCTCCCTATTTAAAAGTATATTGGCTATAAAATATTACTAGACAATATATTTTTTAATACTGTATTACGTTTTATGACAATATAATGTTACTATAAATGTGCTGTGTAGTAGAAAAACATTAAAATAAGTAATAAATAATGCCATATTTTCTTAACCTATTTTTGTGGTATTCTTTACAGTAAATAATATAATGCAATCACAGTCTTATTATCAAGTTTACCGTATAAGTTTTGATATATAGTTAAATAATGAATCAGGAACTTTATGTATTCATAGTTGACATCACTGGTTATATACAGTACGTACCCGATACCCGATGTCGTTTACTTCCAAATGATCTGTCATACGTCAAGGTCTCACTTGAGGAGTCCACTTCGGTAGCACTCCGTACTGAACATGCCCACTTATTTAAGTATTTGTATTTTTCGAGTATTTATGTAGATTATTGTAAAATATTTTATTATGAGTAGTTGTACCTGATAAATAGTATATTGCTGATTCTACAATGATATAACTGTCAATTTATATAGTAGAAGAACGTAGATCTCCGGTTTTTATACATCGATATATCGACAAAATATTTTTGTGATGAAATGAGTGATTTCATCTATTCATTTGTATTTATTATATTGTTATTATTATAATATTATGAAGAAAAACTTCTCTTATGGATATAAATCTCTAGTAAAAATAATTAAATAGATAAACATTTATTTTAGTCACTATTTTGTATTTTGGTAATTTTAAAAATATTTTTAATTAAAAATCTTCCCCAAATTTGATATTTACATATATTGATATACCTTCTACAATAAGTAATAATTATAAAACTGATGGCACTTTTACTTACAATTTCTTGATTTTATATCAAAGGAATCTTTCTCTAACATTTCTGTTAATTATTAATTTTGTATGTTATTATTCAATTTATGAACTATTAATTTATTATATTATATTTATTAATAAAGACAATTTATTAATTAGTCGATAATAAACTAGTACAGTGTAATTGCCACCAATGTGACAAATATTTATGATTCTACTGGTAGTTGACTACTTTGTATTTTATATGTTGTAATTGTTATATAATTTCGTAATTTTATAATTCTTTAAATCTCAATACTAATTGAAGAAAAACCGGGAAACAATTCGCAGGTTGGTTAGTCACACGGATATATTGAATTTGAAAAAAAAAATATAGGTATATATGTATATTGTATATATATATATATATATATATTTATTTACTTATTATATAATATATATATATATATATATATATTTATTTATTTATTTATTATATAATAATTTATATATATATGACAAATCACTATTAATGGATAAATTGTTATATTTTTGTTTAAAATAAGTAAATGTTATTTTTTTTATATATTTATTTAAATATTGTTAGGTACCTAGGTAGTTCTTAATTGTATACAAATTTAAAGAATATTAGTATAAAGTTAAAAAAGAAATAATTAGTGACTCGGATTATTTAAAAGCGTTAGGTACAAATTACATAAGTATTACTACTAGTATTCTTTATCTTTACAATTTTTTATTAAATTGATGGAAGTTGGTAATCTAATAAACAATCAATATTTAATACTGAATTAACATATTTTAATATATAATGTATTAGAGTTTAAAATGTATTATTTATTTATTATTATATTAATTTATTATAGCACAAAATAGATATCCTGATAAATATTTACTATACATTATCTATGTAATTTTATAATATTAATTCAACTAGTATTTTTTAATTTATGATATTAAATTTATAAGATACATTTTGAATTATTTTTTAAAAACCACTTTTATCCAAATTATTTTTCTTTCATTTTTGTTCTGTGAGTTTTGATTTGTTCAGTAACAATATTCTTCTTTAGTCTCTGATATTATTTTAAAAATAAACAACAATTTAGATTCTAACTTTTGTTTATGCTGTTCATAATTTTGTTTATGAAATATTTTTTCGAAAAACTTAAATGACTCAAAATATAGTTCTTCGCCTATTCTTAGGTTTGATGGTGAAGAAATTAATATTATCGAATTTTTGTCATTTTTCCGCGTTACAAACGACTTTGGTGTTAATGTTAGCCATAACATCGATTTTAAATCTGAATTATATGTATTTGATCCTGTTTAGTTTTTCAAATAACCATGACAAAGCTTATAAAATGTACTACAATTGTCATAAAAAAAATCGTTTTTATGATACCATTAATTTTCGAGTTGCACTAACAAATATTAATTTTCTGTGGTTACAAATGTTTCTTGTTTCTTATTTTCAATTGTTTCCATAAGATTTTCTATAATAATCATTATCTGAATTACCGATAATTTTTGACATTACACTTTTTTTATATAATTATTAATAGTTTTTAATTAGCTGTGCAAAATTTTAAACCATAAAAGTGAACATTCATCTTTGAATGTTTTAAAAATATGATGGCAATTTGATTGAGATAGAAAATATGATTTTAATTCATCAAACATAGTTATTATTATTTCAATGGCTGGAAATAGAGAGATCCATCTGATTTTAGAATGAGAAAGTATATCTTTGTACTGAACGTCAACATCGTCACAAAATTCTTTTCATTTTTCGACACGAACAGTATATATATGAAAAAAACCAAAAATTTTACATACTATACCATCAACATCAACAGGTAAGCAATCAAATGCATATTGAACACTATTGTGAATTATATGTGCACAACATCCCATTCCTAAAATATTTTTATTTAATGTTTGCTTTAATCTTGGAAATACGTTGTTTATACCTTTTCTCAACATGCCTCCAAAATTTGTGTTTATATTATCTGCGGAGTAACTAATTATTTTTTCATTTAAAGCATTTCCATTCAAAACTTGAGTAATATGAGCGTGAATTATTTTCGCAGTCTCTCCCGGTAGATTCGACAACTCCAAAATTTTGTTTTGAAGTCCCAATACAAACGAAAAAAAAACGCACAATAATAGAAACCACATTATAGACTTGTGGTTTGATGCATCGATAAGAATGGACACAAAATTTTATTTTTTTAAGTCTTCTTTAATAATTTTAACGACAAAAGGAGCGATCGTGTTTAAAATAATGTCGCTTATGTACAAGCTGCTGTAAATTGTTTTTCATTAAATAGTTTACAAATTAAACTAGACATGTAAGGCATAGAATTAAAACTTTGACTGTGAGAATTTGTGTGATAAACAAACGTTAATTCTTTCGCTGCTAGTTTTAGTACAGCATCTTCAGCTTTTTAATTGGTAAAAAATGTACATACCGAACTAAATGAAGTGGTTTCTTTGACTATTTTATCCATATTCGTTTTTAAATGGACTGTAATGCCTGTCCGTATACCATGACTAACAGAAAGCCAACTAGAGAAAATTGTACAATACAATTCATAGTCATTATCACTACGTATTTTTTTAAAAATTATTTTGTAATTTTTCAGTAAATCGGCTTAAATGTTTTGGTGGCATGATAAATAATACTTATATTAAAAATGAATAATTTTATGACAAAACAAAGTTAATAAAAATATAACAAATATTAAATACAAACAATATAATGGAGCTCAGTGTAAACGTTTTCGTATGTGCATACTATCACAGCATTCACAATAATAAGTAATATCTAATTCTAATAAAATATACGAGTAGTATATGCACTATTCAGATTACAGTAACACGCCATAACGGGGAAATGATTAAATATATTAAATATAACTATTAAATATAGAACAAAAATAACGGATCGTCATTTATTATATATTTTATATATTTCATAAATTACATATTTTATTTTATCGAGTAAAATAGATAAGCCATTTTCGCCGATCACGACGTATTTTTATGAAAATTTATATTCATACATTTTTTTTATGCATTTAATCAAAATCGGTATTTTTCAACTATAAACTTTAATCCGGGAACTTTGTATGTTCCAATACCTCTTTTGGGGACTCTCGGACACAAGTCGCAAAACTGGTATTATCCCGGCAAATCCGGGACATATTTCAACCCTAAGTTACACCCTGTATACATAATACATATAAATGACAATAAGGTTACAATGATTTCAGGTATGGAATAAAATGGATGTGGGAGAAAAAATATTTACATTTTAATAATAAAAAATTAATTTAAAGAGAAGTTCTGGAGCGTCAATAGAGTTGAAAAGAAGAGATTTGAGAAAATATTGATCAGCTAGCATCCGGTGCGATGAAAGGGTGTCAATATGTATAATATCTCTAATAAGAGTATGTTGTGGTTAAGAATCAGGATCTTTATTTTAATTCTACATAAGCCAATCATTTAGTTTAAACTCGCTTGAAACGGTCCATGTTCTTCGATAAATAGTAGTGCCAGATGACAAGATGACAGCTCCATACTTAGAATAGAGAACGTACTAGGAATAAATATAGATTGCATAAGAAGCTGATTGTGGTAAACAACTGAGTGTTGTGTTTTATGAAACCTAGAAGATTTAGTCCTATTACCTACGTTTAAGTTAATGTGGTGACTAAAACATAAGTTAGAGGAATTATAGATTCCAAGATCTTTAATTTCGTAGATACCTTGCAGTGAAATTTTGTTCACAGTATAATATGTATATATCATTAATTTTAAACAATTTTATAATAAAGTTAATCATAATTTATAATATTTGATGTTTACATACCTAAACAGTTTAGCACTATAAACATTATAGGTATATGTTAAATCAATAATTCAGTTATAATGCTATGACGACATACGAATGCCATCCCAATGACCTTATTTATATCAATTTCATCCCGGAAATAAAGGTATTATACTGAGTTCGTACATATTAAAAAAGATATATACCGATTCTGCCCCGATATAAAAAGAAGATATATAATCTTACAATATTTAATTTTTTTTTAGAGGTTGTCATTACACTGATAACCATTTAGTTTTCCATCAGAAAAGTGCATCGTCGTGTTATACATATATATATATATACCCACGCCGTGGCGTCGCTTGTTGACAAATTCATGCCGGGAGAGTATCAACGTATCACCTGTCAGTATACGTCCATGTCCATCGTATACCCAGGGCCACGTAACGTTACCATTTTTTTTTTTGTTCTTCTTATATACCAATTTTGTTCTTAATCATAAGCCCCCCTTCCGTTAGCATATGCGGATGATATTGCAATATTTGGAGAATCGAAAAAGGAATTAAAAGGGACTGTAAGAAAGCTCATAGTGTAAAGTAAAAAGATGGGCCTTAAAATAAACGAAAATAAGACTAAATGTATGCTAATGATTAGGCACCTAACTCCTTTACACAATTTGAGCATTAATCGTTTCTTTTTTGAACAAGTTAAGAATTTCAAATACCTAAGTGCTATTATAGACCATAAAAATAATATGCATAACGATTTAAGTCCAGAATAAGTGCAGCAAATCGTGAGTACTATGCAATGAATAAAATGTTTACATCGAAACTCCTTTCAAGACACGCAAAGAAAAAACTGTACATTGCATACTTACGCCCCATTGTAATGTACGGATGTAAAACGTGGGCCACGACTCAAAGGTGACGAGAATAAATTATTGACCTTCGAAAGATAAATACTTAGGAAAATATATGGGCCTATGTTAAACCCCATTACTGGTGTATACGAGCGGAGAAAAAATGCAGACTTAAACAGACTGTATAATGCACCAAATTTACAACATTTTCTGAGGTCAAAAAGGTTAGAGTGGGCTGTTCATGAATGGCGTACAGAGGGTGGATTGATAAGACAGGCACTCATTAACAAGCCAAACAAAAGGCGAACTATGGGACAGGGCCGTAGCAAGACCCAATAGCGCCCCTGGCAATGAATAGAATTTGCGCCCCCTTCTCAATCACTATCATTCCTATGAAATATTTGTGGTAGAGTAATAAGAAAATCAAGGGCTTTTCACAAATTTATCGATTGAACTGTCCAAATAATTGCCAACCCAAAATTTTTTTTCTTAGCAAGACAGTACCCCCTCCCCGCCCCCTCTTGCTGACCTTATAATAATCACCCAATTTGTTTTTTTATTACCTTATAAAAATATCATTAAAAAACCCATCTTTAACATAAATATCTCCTTTTTTATTAAATATTAAAATCGTTACATATAAAAATAAGTAACCACTATAAGTGATCGTTAACACGAATAATATTTAAATATTGAATAATGCTT